>BLKM01000137.1:1180542-1309699 GCA_013340265.1 Coptotermes formosanus
ATATATATATATATATATATATATATATGTCTCTCTTCTAATATCCACACGGTTTTCATGTTTCTGTTGTTAGGTATTATACACGTGTTTAAGCAACGGCCTTCAGTAGCCAGTTTCTTAAATATGGTCTATACTCAAAAGTTCGTGTTTTAAGTTGTCTAAGAGAAGGACTAGTTATAAACACCTTTCGAGAATCAGCTTAAAACACTCGTACACATAAAGAAGCAAAATATTAGCGATGAGTGGTCGTTGGTTTGCAGGTGCGAGTTCTACTAAAGTCGGCGCTGTTCCTTCATAATGGGCCTTTGAAATATTCATTAGAGTACATCGTCATTATACAGCATCCCGAATCGTGCTTTAAAGGGGATGTCAATAAACGATAAAGTGTTGACTACAAAGTAGATAAAAATATAAAAGAATGAACTGTAGAAGTGAAAGGCACGCAGAGAGCACTCCAGCAGGTTTGCCGTGTCATCAAGGTCCACACTGACTCCAAAGAAAACAATAATAACTGCCTTGCTAACAGGAATGACCTTCTCTTTCTGTCACCTCAGTGGCCCAATATTAAGACAAGCATGGCATAAGATCTGGTCTTCTTTACTTGTATATAAGTGGGGTTAGCCTAATAATATTTCAAAATATTTTATCTTCCTGCCTACTGTTCTGTTTTGTTCTCATTATTGACGTAAGAATATTGCCACAACAGATTCAAGGAACACACACAGTACAAAAGAGATTTAATGTGTTCCATGTCCGTGCACTATATTATACAAAAACACTGATCACCAGCAAATGCACATAGATAGTTTTATCATCAATCGTAACACATTCGTACATGTTTCGACCCTGCTGGGTCATCGTCAGGGAGAACTTTTTTGTTATCGTTACATTCAGGTTGCACTTTATAGTTGAGTGAGAATGTGCTGTTGACTGTGTACTGCCTGCAGGCCGGGACCGCAGAGAGTTCACGCCTCCAGTACACAGTACACAGTCAACAGCACATTCTCACTCAACTATAAAGTGCAACCTGAGTGTAACGATAACAAAAAAGTTCTCCCTGAAGATGACCCAAGCATTGTCGAAACATGTAGGAGTGTATTACGATTGATGATAAAACTCTCTATGTGCATTTGTTGGTGATTAGTGTTTTTATATAATACAAAGGAATTACTTCGTAGAAAGGGGTTATTTTCAGCAGTAAGTCCTTGAGAATTCCCAAAGAAACTTCCGTCAGTTTTGAAGTTACGCTATATATTATAATTGCAGCATATATGTGACTCAAAAATCACGAGTTACTTATTTTCACATACCCGACCCTTGTTTGAAGCAATCATGGTTTGACTATTCATAAAAGCGCCCCATTGTGCCAGTTGTTACAACGCGCGTTTTGTATGCAGCTACTATATTAGTACTAAAGGACGGCGGGCGGTGACTGACCGTGTTCCTCGACGCGAAGGGCAGAGCTTCGAGAGCGTTGAGACCCCCTACACTCGAACTTGAGCGCTGAAGATTGTATGCTAATATTCGTCATGCACTGTACGGCTTGTAACACGGTATATCGAACCACTATTCCTCACCTGTCAATTAAAATACGTAATTAAGGAACTTAAAGGTCTTATTTGCGCAAATAATGACCCTTTATCATCTTTGGTTTTCCATTTTTCATTAAAAAAAGTACTAGCATTGGAATTATAAAATTGCAAGAAACATTTTTTATGGCAAGGACCATAATATTAAACCACTGAAGCTGCTATAGAAAACGCATGGTTTAAACATCACCTCATGGAAAACTTACTGCAGGTCACCTACACTCGCTCCCTTTCTTATGCTGTTTGACCTTTGCTGGGAAGTAGAACAGCCAATCAAAATAGGGCGGTTTGGGGTAGCCTTCTGTCGGAGACTTCAATTGTCGCTTGGCGGTCCAGTGCCGACGAGAGGGCAGGGAAACCGGCAAAAATTACCGGGGTCCGGCTGTCCGGAAAGGAGCCCGGGACCCGACTGTGTTGCATTTTTTTATCTTTCTCGGTAGTGTCATTCTTTGTTCATTGTACAAATTAACCCTTTCAACCCAAGTCAAAGTCACTCTGCAACTGACAGTCAGTCTTTCCGATTTAATGTAAAGGTTTTTAGCCGTCCGTCCTTGCTGGGCAGCCCGAAAAATGGTTTTCGCTGCTCCCCGAATCCGCTTTCAGCGGTCCTGGGGCAGTCACCCAAAAACGATTTGTCCCGATCAGCCAGGGCAGTAGAATGTTGTCACATTTTTCAGTTTATCCAAGGAAAATAAGTGGTTCGAAAGACGCCCACATACTTGGCAGCACTTATCGTTTCGGGTTTTTCACCATGTGACCCTCCCGGAACTTGTCGAAAAGCAGACGACTACAGTTGGCCTACCCCACAATCCCTGTCGCCTGTTGCATACCGGTATTCTATTTGGTTTTGACCCAAGATTCAGGACGAAAGAAAGAAGGTACAGCCGCCGGCCGCCGTATAGTTTTGTTCCTACGATATATACATTTCCCTTTGCCACTAAATATTCGCCTCATCAGACTCTCAGACGTGGAAATAACAAACCTGGCTGACCTAGAAACAGAGTCTGATATCTTTCACAGTAAACACGCCTCACACATCATGATGGTCTCTCCGACAATTAATCAGTGTATTGAACCTTTTCTTCGCTGTAAACGGGAACACGAAAAGAAACCCATGACTTGAACAGGATCCAACTACCAGCCTTCGTGCCATCAAATGATTATGGCTAGAGGCATCACCGGCAAATATAAAAGAAACAGTTCTCCATCATCTGTGTACCGTTATTTTACCTACCAACGTCTTATACTTCATAAAATTTAAGGTTTTTACAGCTGTGTCCATTCCTCTGTCTGTCGTACTGTGTCGAATATTGATTGACGTACTTTGAACTCTGCCATCAACACTTATTTTTAAAATGCGTTCCTTGCTGTTGTGCTTACCCCCTTCGTCATAATGTTCATTTATTTCTGAAACAAGTTTTATAACTGGACAATTGCAATTTCTCTTTTTCAAATCATAAACCGTATTTGTCACTTATCTAAATCTTGTGTGGGATACTTCTGTGCCACGTTTTAATTTTTTTTTACATCAAAACTCCTATTTATTGAATAGTTGAAACCTATATGCACTCATTGCTAATATACCTTGATTCTAAAATTCAGATCTATAGTAAACAGGCCTGTTTTCAAGCATATGCATTGAATAGGATTAATTGGCTAATGTATTTTAAAGGACAGTTGATTTACTAAAACGTGACAATGCGCCAGAGGAAGACAACGAAATGTGATCAGACGTTTTTCTTCCAGCATATTAAAAAAAAGTGAGGACTTGGTACTGGTGGAAGTTATCCGAAATAAAAAGAGTCATGGAAATCTGCAGTGTAATAAAGGCTTAGGAACAAGTTTCAACCGAAAATGTTCAACTCCGATGAAATCAGGAAATTGTCCACGGTTAAAAAGTGTGGCAGTTACTTTGGAAATGAGATACGCCTAAATAATGCGTGATTATTTCCTCAGGACCTGTAATATAATTTCATGTACATTTTTACTGTACTTGGAATGTGTGTAGGTGTTATGGGGGGCAGTTACGAGTTTTTAATAATGAATCAGGAGCAGTTCTCAGTGCTTATTTTTAAAGTAGGCCTACATTTGCATGACTGCAATTCTGTATTTTGCGGATAAATTTGAAACACTGGAGTGACACAACAACGTGTAATGCATAGCAGCTTGATTTTAATTACTTTCTTTACTTAAGCACTCATTTCCCAGCAGTATAATGTATGAGACTTCTCACATTTGTTAACATGTCAACAGTAAGTTTTGCAAACAATATGTACCCTCTAGTTTCCTGTATATATTACTGCCTGAGTTTATTAGAAACGCCGTTCCTATTTTTTATGGACTGCAACCTAATAATTATCTATCAAAATAATTTAAGTGTGACTAATTAAATGATTTTTACTGACAGTCATGCAATAATCATAAGCAAAAAAAAAAATTAGGCTTAAATGCTTGTTCCTAAATTCACGTTCCCTGGAGAGCGAGAGACAGCGAGAGAGTACTGATCTAACGACGCTTTTGGTTACTAAGATTGCATAACGTCGGTGGTAGATGGATTAAATGACGATGGCGCAGCGTTAATGGACTGACAGCAGCGTTCTTCTTGAGAAGCTGAAAGTCGCTGACCTCGTCAGTTAATATTCCGTCTCTTGTGGAACTCAAAGTTTCATTGTCTTATTCACAAGAGCCGGTCACTAGTTATTTTCCTAAGTCGTATGAATCCATCTGAAGTCCTGGTATCAATTTCTTTAAGATGCTTTATGTTTACACTATAGTTTTGCGACTTCGCTTCTCAGATGTACCCGATTTTAGAAAATTTAAAATGTGAAAAAATGCATCTTACAATCGAGGGAAAGTAGTATTAAAATTTTTCTCTTCTGAGGAATGCTGTTTGTGTGGTTGTGGCGCCGTGTAACCCAACTCACTGATATTTCGCAGAAATCTGCAGAAATCCATATACCCTGCACCGTCATGTCCCGTGTGGTTTACTCCACCCTGAAGATGGTGGCAGCAGGCTCATCCGAAACGTTGGTAACGATGTACTAGACTACACAACTTTACGTCACACAAGACACTTTTTCTCATAGACACATCTGTGATCTTTTTTCACAGAAAATGCGGCTTGAACCACCCAGTTTGTGGAATTTGTCCGCTGTTCATTTTTAGAAATATAAAAACTGAACTGAACTCTGTACTGAGTGGGTGCTTCCCCACTGTATTTACTAGGTGGAAATGGATTCAGTTTCCGAAATGTTCGTTGCAGTTTCTGTGCTTTTAAATACTGGACGATAAACAAGGTTCAGAATCTGAGTGGTTTTACATGTGATGCACCATCGTAAGTATCACGTTGATCCGACTTATAAAATTCAGCATTTGTGATATTTTTTAGATGACCAAATTTATGATTTTTTTCGCATTATTATATTTTACATTTGTTGTAAGGTCTGATTTTTTATACTTACTATATTTTAACTTGTGATGAAGTTATACGTTTTGTTTATGTCAGCACATACAGCAGATTTATATTCTGTGAAGATGAAATTAGGTAAGGGGCGGAATTTATCAAATCTGGGAATATTCTAAAGGGTTAATTTCTGGAGAAATTTTCGTACTGGTAATTTGTGGGACTTTTAGAACATTAGACACTCAGAATCAGAGATTTCGTGAATGGTGCATTTTATTTTGTATTGTTATAATATCTAAATCTTAAAGAGACAGTGCTGGGACTGGTCATGTTTCTTGGAAGGGGACATAAAGAATGCACTCAGAATTTTAGTATGAAAATCACATGCGTTGTTCCCAATTGTTATCTTCCCTTCAGGGTTTTCGACTAAAATGTTGGCTCCCTACGCCTACGTGTGCCATATTGGGGTATATTGTGACATCGAGTATATAAATTATTTCACGCCTGTAATAAAATATTTATAATTTCGTTTACATACATAACTCCCACACACACACACACACATACACACACACACACACACACAGCAGGTACTGTCCCACCAGTTGTTAACCTCGGGACTTGGTAATGGGGGGTCATTTTCAGTACTGCCGTTTTATCCCCGCTACAGGCTGGTCAACCGAGATATTATGATTCAATTCCCGGCAAAGGCACAACATTTTTCTTTTCCCAAAAAAGTCCAGATCGGCTCCGGATCCCAACCAGCCTTCTATTAACCCTTTAAAGACGAAGCGTATCTGTTTTATATAAGGACTCAGTGCGTACCGCGCTGTAAACACTCTCCACTTCGGTTATAAAAACCAATCTCTTAATGTTTTATAAGGCAAAAGTTGCTGTTTGTTCTGAGATCCGTACAAAACACATAAACGCAATGTGGGCACCACGTAGAATTTTTTTAATGTTAAACCTGGTGGTACGTAAAGTTACCGCAGGCTTTAAAAGGTTAAGTTGGTACCGTAAACTCTTTTTCTGGGAGTAAAGCAGCCATAAAGCTGCCTAATCATCTTTCAGAGCGAAAGTGAAGGGTTTGTTAATGTACCTCCATCCCTTAAATTATCACATAATGCACAAGGAGAGCTTTATCTTCGCCATGCGACCGTTCTATCGTCTGGGAAAGATCCCCAAATATATGTATTGGATAGGCGGCTGGGTGAACCTCAGAACCGGTCTGGACATGATGCCAAAGAGAAAAACTGTTACCTATGTCGGAAATTATGCCCAGAGGTCGTCCGATGCATAGCTGTCTCTACGTTAGCTGCAGCTAATATAGGCCAATTACGGACAGAAGGCAGGTCATAACAGAAATACAAACCTGCTAGGAGGTTCCATTATTCCGCGCGATAGCACGAAGGGCAAAATTAATTTTCTATCTTATTGGCGTGATCTACAACTGTCACTGACCGAAGCGCACTCCGTAGAGACAAGCAGTTACCCCAGTTTATGCCGGGAAATCGTTCACCTTTGCGTCACTACACCTCTACCATTATGAAACTCGACGTACGTGTTGAACATTAGGAGCAAAAAACACAGAAGATGTATGGGCTGGTCTACACGCAGGTACACCTAAGATGACCTTTTACAAGTTTTCAGTTTTCACAGCCGTCGTGGATTAACCCTTTAAAGACGGAGCCTATCTGTTTTACACAAGGACTCAGTGCGTACCGCGCTGTAAACACTCTCCACTTCGGTTATAAAAACCAGTCTGTTAATGTTTTATAAGGCAAAAGTTGCTGTTTGTTCTGAGATCCGTACAAAACACATAAACGCAATGTGGGCACCACGTAGAATTTTTTAATGTTAAACCTGGTCGTATGTAAAGTTACCGCTAGGCTTTAAAAGGTTAAATAGTGATTTTCTTAGGGGTTTCTGCACCCTGTAGTGCTTAGAAGTTTCGACGTTGCAGAGGTCCATGATTTTAAGTTTTCAGGTCACCGTCAACATTATTTCCACACGTCCCAGTAGCGAAGCCCAGAAAAGGCGTCGTTTTTTGGAAAATTTAACGCTTATTAGCTCGGGAAAATCGTAGGCTCTCCTCCCGTCTTCCGTAGCTGTGAGTGGCCAAACATCCTCAAACAGTCCAATATAACCGACAGATTTGTTTCTTCGCGTCACTTCAGGGTGCCCTTGAAAAGTTGTCATCCTGATGACGGAGGCAGCAATTTTCTCTGAAACTTTGGGACAATGGAGCACTTCACAGTTCAGAAACCTCCAAAAAAGACCGACACTTGATGATCCTTGTTATTTAAGATTCGTCGCTAGAATTCAAGGCGATGCATGGTATTTCTAAAGGTAGTTAAAGGGTCTTTAAAAAAATATGGCGAAGTTCAGATATTTAGGAGTGATCATACGTTACCAAAATTACATTTACTAAGTTAAATCAGATTAAGTTCGGGAACTTCGTGATACCAATCTATTTTAAGTCTGTTATCTTTACTTTCCTACCTAACCATAAAGATTAGACCTTATATATATATATATATATAAATAATAGGCCTAGGTAGTATATGTAGTATGTTGTATACATAAGTATTATATATATAGTGTATATGTATAGTACAATTTTATCCGCTACTTGTACGGATGTCGAAATTATTTTATAGTTCCAAGTAAGGGCAGAATTTTATAGTTCCAAGTAAGGGCACAATTTTATAGTTCTAAGTAAGGGCACAATTTTATAGTTCCAAGTAAGGGCACAATTTTACAGTTCCAAGTAAGGGCACAATTTTGTAGTTCCAAGTAAGGGCACAATTTTGTAGTTCCAAGTAAGGGCGCTATTTTATAGTTCCAAGTAAGGGCACAATTTTAGAGTGTAAGTTACTATCTTCTGCGGTGGGACGAAGTGCAGTTTTACAGAAGTTTATAATTTAGCAATATTTCGGAGGAACCAGCTGCTACCATATTCAAGTTAGGAGGCTGGATGCAGCAGGCGTTCTCGAAACGTTCGTGAATTTCTACCAGGCTCCATGACTTCATGGCCCAGAAAACAAAAACCTTTAAGTGTGCATGATTTCAAGTTTCTGCCGTGCCTTCTTGACCCTTTAAGGTGGGACAAATAGGTTTTTCCAAAACGTCGGTACAGAATTGCCACAGTTGGCCGCGTAATATCCTTTAAGAGCGCAAATATGATCTAACCTTTAAATAGCTTGAACGCGATGAAAGCGGCCTGCGGGCCACTATTTGGATATACATGTGTTACATAATTTACACTGCGGATGTTGCCCAGGACCTAGAAACGTTTGTGTTCATTATGTAATTAATTTGAAAAAGTGCTCTAACTGTCAGTTCATTCCTAATAAGGACTTTTTTCTCGTTATTTTTCACGTGCCGATCCCAGTGGCCGCGCTGTCTAAGGCATGGATCTGGAGCCGCTCGCTTGCTGGGATTGTAGGTTCGAATCCTGTCGGGGACATGGATGTCTGTCCCTTGTGAATGTTGTGTGTTGTCAGGTAGAGGTCTCTGTGTCGGGCTGATCACTCTTCCAGAGGAGTCCTACCGAGTGTTGTGTGTCCAAATGGGTCTGATTGTGAAGCCTCGATAATGAGGAGGCTCTGGCCCACTAGGGGCCGTTGAGCCACGGAAAAAGCAATACATTTTGTCACTTGCCAGTGTGGACCAAGGATTTCCATTTTCCTCATGTCGAAGGTTTGTTCATAGATAGATTTTTTCTACAATTTCCTGGACGGTGGATCGGCCCGTCGCCAAGGCTGCTACCTACGTGGGACAAAAAGAACACAGAAAATGTAGACATACATTCATGTCAAGAGTGGCACTGGAGTCCACAGTCTCTTTGTTCGAGAGACAGAAGACAACAGGCGAATTAGACCGTTCAGCACTATGATGTGCGGACCTTCGTTTTATGACGGACAAATTAGCGTACTTTATTATCGCTGCTGTATGCAGACACTCCCCGACAACGTAATAGTTACTGCCCGGAACGTCCGGTGCAAGTCGAATTTGGTCAAATATACATTAAACAATGGGTGTACAGTTGAAATCCAAACTCAACACACTGGAACTTTATCGGTCACAGCATGACCACCCTGCCCGTTGTGTCATCGCCCAGTAGTATCCTTCCACCCCCTCCTCATTGCGCCTACATTTCAGCAAGGAAAAATTTGGCGCTTTTATGTTATTATTTCACTTGTTTTTATATTTCTGATAAAATTTCTTAAGTTGAAATTACGTAAGTATATGAATGTCTGGCATGCGTGCGTAGAGAGAATGTAGAATACACTTAATTGCCTGGGAATAAATGTAAACCTTTTGCTAATGCTGAGGAGTGGTTTGTGTACAGACGTTGCTTACAATCAGACGAAGCCATATATCCAATGAGTCGGGCCGCTTAATGGATTGTATTTACTTGAGGACACAAAGAATTCGTTTCATGGTCGTGGTATCTGCTTATGTCCATAACATCATTAGAGTTTGTTAGGACTGTCCCTGAATTACCCTCCTGTTTTGTAATCATGCAGTACCAAAACAAATACAAACAATGCCATTTCCGTTACAATTACGTGATACAAACAAATGTAAGGGCTTATTGGCTACATTGCAAAACAGTTCACATTACAAAGTAAATGGAGGCGCAGAGACGAAAGTAGGAAGGGCTAGAGAAGACATGAAGAAGTAAATAACTAAGTTATTTCATTTTTGTGGGCATATAACGTATGAAAATATATGAGATTTGCAAAAGTGATATGAACTGTTATCTCGGTTTTTAATAATATTTCGTTTACAGCTTTACTTAGCTTTTTACTCGGCACAACCTGAGGGTGGTCTAACATAGCCGAAACACGTAGCTGATTGTGGATTTTAATAAACTAGTGTTGTGTTAGGCGGTTAGTTATTGATACCTACTTACGCTTTGATGGCCGAACCCGGTGGCCGCGCGATCTAAGACGTGGGTCTGCGGCCGCTCGCTTGCTGGGATTGTGGGTTCGAAGCCCGCCGGTGGCATGGAAGTCTTGTTCTTGTGAGTGCTGTGTGTTGTCAGGCAGAGGTCTCTGCGACGAGTCGATCACTCGTCCAGGGGAATCCTACTGAGTGCGGTGTTTTGACATTCGTTGTCCCAGTTGGCGTATATCAACTATATATGAAGTAACAACCGTCTACAGCCAACGTTATATGGTTTTTATTGAAGAATGAAGAGCGACTAGTTTCGGCCTTTGGGACCATCTTCAGGCTCTGTTCATATCCTATTATCACAGAAACTCTACATATATAGGCAGAAGGACTTCTCTTTTACAAGTCAGATTCATACATAATTGTGTGTTATAAAATAGTAATCAATTGTTATAAAATAATTTTAAAAACAAGGTAAACAGTTTTGGGTGGTAAAATGATTCATTAAAAATGTAGGTAATGGGTTTGACCGTGATATTGTTGTTTTCAATTTTCTTCCTTGTACTAATTCCTTGTGTGTGCCTCGGTATGCGTGCCTCAGTTTCGTGAGCCTTGCTTCTGTAGAATTTTCTTTATTTTGACTTCCCTTAAGTTTTGGTTTTTCTTCTTACTTTTCTTGGTTTTAGTATGGATTCTGGGGAAGTTTTCTTCCCTTGCTGTAAATAAGTATTTTATATATAGTGGCTATGTAATTCATTGTTTTTTAAATAACTTCAGATTATGTATTATTCTAGTTACATTTTTAATTGTCGTGATGATATTGATTTGGTAGTGTTTAATATCTGTTAGCATACTGTTACACTACACATTAACAAACATCAACACTCTTCTTGATGAATTCAATCAAATACACCAAAACCTGATATATACCATGGAATTAGAAAATAACGCGAAAATAAATTTCCTAGATATTACAATATCTAGAACAAGTAACACATTCGAATTCAGCATCTTCAGAAAACCAACATACACAGATATAATAATTACATAGACCTCGTGTCATCCAACAGAACATAAATTCGCAGCCTTGAGATACTTCATAAATCGCCTGACCACATATCAATTGAACCTCACAGAAAAGAATAATGGAAGGTTAATTATTCAAAATATTGCATATAACAGTGGTTTCCCTTTAAACATTATCGATAACCTCATAAAAAACAACCAACTAAAAAAACCACAATTACGCAAGAAAAAAGGAATGACAAAAAATGGGTCACATATTCTTCGGAAAAGAAGCGTACTACATATCAAAAGGTTTCAAACATACACCCCTACAAGTAGCCTTCAAAACAAAAAACTCTCTTCAGGCCCTTCTAAACATAAAAGACAAGAGTAGAGACATATTTTCAAAAAGTGGAATCTACCAGTTAACATGCAATGATTGTGGAAAAAAATACACAGGCCAAAGAGGCCGCAGTTTTTGAAAAAGATATAAAGAACACCTGCAATCTTTCAAATACAATAACCAAAATTCAAAATTTGCACAACACGCAATTGAAACAGGCCACGAATTTGGGAAAAGAAATGATATAATGTCAATCAAATTTCTTGACAAAAAAGGAAGAAACCTAGATACCATAGAAAAATTCTACATCTATCAAGAAACCAAAAATAATAATCAAATTAATGATAAACATAGAGTTATTTACGTCAAAATATTTGAAACCATTTTAGAAAACAGGAAAGAATCTTGACTAACGTAGTAGCATACGTCAAAAGCACACGCCAGAGAAAACACGCCAGTCAGATGACCGTAATCACACGGACAGGAGACGCAAACAACATTAAAAACCGGTTATGCAGAACAGCAGCCAACCACTTAATAACAGTGTGCTAACAGATATTAAACACTACCAGATCAATATCACCACGACAATAAAAAAGTGTAACTAGAATCATATATAATCTGAGGTTATTTAAAAAAACAATGAATTACATAGCCACTATATATAAAATACTTATTTACAGCAAGGGAAGAAAACTTCCCCAGAATCCATACTAAAACCAAGAAAAGTAAGAAGAAAAACCAAAACTTAAGGGAAGTCAAAATAAAGAAAATTCTACAGAAGCAAGGCCCACGAAACTGAGGCACGCATACCGAGGCACACACAAGGAATTAGTACAAGGAAGAAAATTGAAAACAACAATATCACGGTCAAACCCATTACCTACATTTTTAATGAACCATTTTACCACCCAAAACTGTTTACCTTGTTTTTAAAATTATTTTATAACAATTGATTGCTATTTTATAACACACAATTATGTATGAATCTGACTTGTAAAAGAGAAGTCCTTCTGCCTATATATGTAGAGTTTCTGTGATAATAGGATATGAACAGAGCCTGAAGATGGTCCCAAAGGCCGAAACTAGTCGCTCTTCATTCTTCAATAAAAACCGTATAACGTTGGCTGTAGACGGTTGTTACTTCATACATGAGTGTGGTGTGTTTAACTAAGTGTGATCGTGAAGCCTCGAAAATGACGACGCCTAGACCCAGGAGGGCTCTTGAGCCATTGGAAAATAAAGTTACGCTTTATACGTGCGTAAAATTATGAATTTTAAATGCGGACGAGTTACGTGTTTTAAACTCTGTGTATAGAGACTGGTACATTAAGATTAGTACTTAACGACAGCATGGCCTTCAATATGGTTACAATCGCCTCTTCTTTTATATACTAGTACGTGTATCTCGTATATCTGTTTGGCTTCCAAGGCAGCAAACGTAATCAAGCGTAACAACGGACAACAGTTTACAAGTCCACAGTCACAGTAATCGCAAATTAAATTTTGTGAAATGATTAGATAACAGGACTGCACGTTGAAGAATGCTAGCATCATATCAGACTAACAATGGTGTGCGTGTCAGATATATCTTGGCAGGAGAGTCGGAAACTTATTTCGTCAAATCTAACGTCGCGGTTGAATGGGTAGTACAGTCCGGGACTCAACTTTGCGACTCTCTAAGGCACGAGAACCACAGTATTCTTACTCACACTTGCCCTACATTTCCCAGCTTATGCGGTCGCAGAGCTAATCCCGGATGATAGTCTTGACCTTTTCGGAACGCCTTGTGCTGTAAAATTACAATCCGGATACTTGTTATGCTAAATAAATTATTTCGTTGTTTTACTTAGTTTCTTGAGGCAAATGCCGGGATCTTATAACGCACTGTTTTCCAGTTCAACTACACATTTCTTAAGCACGGATGGTTTTAGGTAAGATTCCATTGTTAGTTAATTTCTTGGCTGGACGACTAGTTTTATGTATTTGAACCTATCGCAGTCCAAATTAGTACTAGTTCCACCAGTGTGGACAAAATTAATTTTCAAGGAAATCTCTAGTCTTCGAAGTTCAAAAGCAGCCATGAGATGGCAGGAGCATAGGAAAAACCAACATGAAGTAGTGTAAAATAATGTGTCGATTTGACCTCGACATTGGACCCGGTACAACGGAAAGCTCTATCGAGTTTAACTCGACATTGGACCGATAAGGACTAATCTTAATATTTTCACACACGACATGGGTGTCGTTGTCTCACAGATGATATAAAGCTTTCATTCTCGTTTATGGGTAATGTAAGTACTGGAACTTGGCCAAATAACAACCTGATCTTTCGTTTTTACATCAATAAACTCCCACGCTCTCTGAAACAGGCTGAGTATGGTTTATGTGTGTTAGCTGCAACTTCACCATCTGATCATGCAGACAGAATACGTTACGTTGTTGCATGACGTGATTAATCTGTTGAGGCCCACGACATATTGTAATTTGGCCCATCGTCATTATTTTTCATGAGGAAATTTAACCGTACATATGCGTGTGTCCTTCTGCCTATACGCAGGCATTAGCGCATTAAACTCACTGTGACGAGAGTACCGTTAAAGTCCTATCCCTTATTCATGCATTTTAATTCGATATTATCCATAATACCGACATGGCTTTCATTTAAACTTTTGAGGTAGAAGCGACAACTGGGGATTTTAGCACAGCGCCTTTGTATTATGCGTTCTAATGCGGCTCTGAATTTAATGTTTTTGCAAGCCTGAGATTTTTTTTTTGTAGAATGTGAAATAAAAATACAAGACGGTGCCAAGCCTGTGCTTACTTTCACTGCATTTATGGTACTGACGAAGTAGACATAAAAAATTTGGGGTGACATAAATAATATATTTATCTGCAAATTTAGTTTTTTACTTTTTGCGTGTTACGTATCATGTGAGCACCCTGTAGGTTACGTCTTACACACACACACACACACACACACACACACACACACACACACACACNACATACACACAACTACACACACACCTACACATACACACACACCTACACATATCTACACACACACCTACACACACACCTACACACACACGCACCTACACACATCTACACACACACCTACACACACACACCTGCACACAACTACACACACACACACCTACACATACACGCAGCTACACACACACACCTACACCTACACACACTCACACTCACACACACAGACACCTACACACACTCACACTCACACTCACACACCTACACCTACTCACACTCACACACACCTACACCTACACCCACTCACACTCACACACACCTACACACACACTCACACTCACACACCTACACCTACACACACACTCACACTCACACACACCTACACACACTGCTTGCACAAACTTGGGAAGGGGGTTCCCCCGCACCAAAACAAGAAAAAATGTATATCAATATATGTCAGCAAACATTCATTTTTCTTGGAACATCCCTCACGTTCGCCCGACCTCGCTCATTTAGATTTTTATCTGTGGGGACACTTAAAAAACCCTGGTGTGTTCAGATCCAATTGAAAATGAAGCAGCAATTCGCCAACATATTTTTGTTGCCTATTAAACCATTCGCAGTCCCCACAATAACGGCTGTGGCTGTTTGCCGGGAAGGGTTGGGCACGTCTGTACTGAGTTATCTCTGTCTCTTGAGCTTTGCACAGAAGTCACTTTTCACCCAACATGTTTACGTAACTACAAATTGTATGTTTCAATGGTCTTTGGACCCAAGTCCCTACCATTTGCCGTACCGTCTCTGTATAGATTTCTCAGGTGGTATTTCGCCTAAAATTTTATACGAATTTCTCATTTTTCCGTGCATGTTACATCCTGTCCATTCTATGTACGCTGCGTCATGAAGCAGTTGACAGGAGTGCAGAAATACTCTGTTATACGGTGAGTTATAGTGACTTGTGCTATAAGCAGGCCATGGGAAAGAAGACGCGTGTTCGCCTGCACCTATATCTCCCTCGAATGTTACGCTTCGCTCTCTAGTCACCTCGACATCTTCACAGAATGTTGGTAGTGACAAGCACTTGATAAGTTTTGCTACTGGCAAGCGATTTTGGTTGGTTGACATACGTAAGAGGTAAATACAGCAGTGATAAAAAAGGAAGTAGATTCTAGTGCCGTTATCCCCACCATCTATGGGACTTGTTTCGTTGGTGTTAGTGTAGTAATACACTGCATTTATTCATTTTTCAATGCTGGTAATGGACATTTCATAATTTTGAAGAATACCGTTGTCTGAGATGTTTTGCTGCGCAGTTTGGAAGAAGTATGCTGACGCTCCGGAGGAATGTACTGTCTCCATCTTCAGGATGCAACGCGCTAAAGATGGAGGCAGTACGCTCCTTCAAAGAATCTATAAATTTCTGCGATATGGCAAGGCTTCACATCAAAGGAAATAATCTTCATTTTCACCGCTGTCGGAACGTCAAATCTTCCATAATTTTGCATTGATTCCTATGCATACATGGCCATTGTCAGGCCAGAAATGCCTGAATTTTTAACTGAAGGTATGATACAGCGGTTAACGTTCAGCAGAACGTATGTATTGTAGCTGGATAGTACAGTAGCAAGTATCTCACAGGTGAACCAACAGCAAGCTCTTCCACAGGGGTGGCAGGATGACGCTAACAGCGTTCAAGGCGGGGAGAAGGGAGAGACCGCTGTGTCTGTGACGTCACGCAGCTCAGAGAGTGTCGGCGCAGGGAAAGGGGGCAAGGCCCTTTATAGTCTATGTTCTCTGCCTGCGAAGACCGCTGTGGAATCAGACGGCCATTAGAAGCCGCCGAGGGAAGGTGTGTACGGGAAGGTAGGTGAAGCGTTCTAATCGTCGTCTCTTGGTTTGTAACTCTATTATTCTACCAGTGCCGAAAGTCGATAGTGGAACCTCGAACATAGAAACTCATAACACCAAAGAAAGTGGGTCGGGAAGTATAAATAACACTGGTGCATAGTGCTCGCTCAGAAGAATTGTTAACCGCTGCTGGATCCAGTTTTGATTTGTCGGTGATACACTAACGCCGGTTTCAGCATATTTGTCACCTTAAGGTAAGTCTGGGTGTAGAATATCAGTTCCTGCTTATGGATATTGCAACCGGCTTGTTGTGAAAGACAGTTGTATTTTAGAAGATAAAGAATTTGTTCAGGTACACGTGGGTGCAAGCCCGTTCCAGTAAGACAGACATTTCCTTCTTTCCGGTTTAGCATGTTTCCTGGTGGACTTCAGTTGAGGCTAGGTTGTCCGTGTACAGCAACCATGAACACTTGATGCTAGACTTAATGGCGTTAATAATGTAAATGAAGTAACTCGATGGAGCACACTACTCCTAGAGAAGCTTTTAGATGTTCAGCTGGTGATAGAATTCCTCGTGTTTTGTGCAACTTCCAAGGTCGTTAGATTTTTCACAAGAATCCGCCATTGGGGCCTGTCCCTAGTCAACTGAAACCTCACTCACCTTTTCTTCAGACCTGTTGTTATATTACCCTCCAGTGTAGTGCACCTTGGTATTCAAGTGGTATCTTGCCGCCAGAATTTATGGCTGAAATGTTTTATGCATTTTACATCTCCCCCATTTGATTGCACGTCACGCCCATCTTATACTCTGTGGTTTAATCACAAAGTGTGAAGGTCCACATTAAATTAGTGTGGCGAGGTCTGTGAATAATAGAGGATGCTTGATGAAGGAATGTGGCCGGCTAAAAATACAACACTTCTCAGTATTCGTTCGAAGGGGATTAAAATTCAAGATGAATCAGGAGGCTAGCCGGGGTAATATCTGCAGTGTGCTGAATTACGAAATGACGTTATAGATCTTGGAATGTGTATGATGTGGAAGCTGACCTACACCTAAGTACAATACAAATTCACGCAGATCTATACGTCTGCTGCTTAAAATATGTGATTAGTTCAACATGGTGGGCCTCTTAGGTCTAGACCTTACGAAAATTAATAGTTTTGTCGAATTCAAATAAATTGTTGTGGCGAAAAGTGTGTGAAGACAGGAATTTCGTTGTCAGAGATGTTATCGTCTGTGCGTACATATACACGCCCAGTTCATCTGTGATACAAAATAGCTTTAAGTGCCGAAAATAAATATGGTGCACTATTTATCAGGATAACATTTTAAATACTGATTACGCGTGATCTAATGGTATTAGGTGCGTGTACGAAGTATTTCAGGCAGAAATCGAACATAATCAAAGAGAATCATGTTATCGTAGGTGGGGAATAAGTCCAAATTAGCATGAAATGTAGCGCAACAAGGGCATGTCTTCAAATCATATGTATTGGAATATGATGTTTAGCGTCGTTGACAGAGAGAGGCGAATGGAAGGCGTGGTACTGTACTCGCAAAAAATTTCGGTTGCTAGGGAGAAATCCTGTTAATTTAAAAGTTAGGATTGACTGACTTACACTGTAAGCCCATGCCATAAATTGCGATGTGATGCATAATTTTTCTAATTTATGTCCTGCCCTCTCAGAATACCGACAGATTAATTGCGCTTTGAAATAAAGTGCTTGATTCCTGCAGGTGCATGTCAGCATATAATACGTGGTTTTTAATAAGCTAACTATGGGGACCTCCTTCCGTGACGCGTCCTAGACGTATTTAACCTTTTAAAGCCTAGCGGTAACTTTACGTACCACCAGGTTTAACATTAAAAAATTCTACGTGGTGCCCACATTGCGTTTATATGTTTTGTACGGATCTCAGAACAAACAGCAACTTTTGCCTTACGAAGCATTAAGAGACTGGGTTTTATAACCGAAGTGGAGAGTGTTTACAGCGCGGTACGCACTGAGTCCTTATATAAAACAGACACGCTTCGTCTTTAAAGGGTTAAATATGGATAGTGTCGTCTGAATGGACGGCCGGCCGCCAGCCGTCGAAACCCGTCAGTGGATTAAGGAGCAGCTAACGACCCAGTGACCCCCTGTCGTATTTCAGTATGACAATAAATAAATGGACGTAGTGTAATCTGTACCCTCAAAAAATGCCAAAGACCTACGAAACGTTAATGTTAAGATAGAGTCCCAGGAACTGTAACAAATAACGTAGTATTTAAGCCATGTGTGTGATTAACAGCGAAACATTTATTGTTCCTGTTGTAACACGTTTAGATTAAAAACTGAATTTTCGCCGTAAGAACACGAGAAGTTATATTTACATTAATGCACTCGAAATTGCGGAATATATTCTAACAATATATAAATTTGGCTAGCCTATGCATATTAGTAGCCATAGCGTTGGCGGAGCGCCGCGTTAGTCGGTGTACAAAGTATGATGGTTTAATTTATGATACAGTATTTTACAAGCACAGTTTGCTTACATTCTTACAGACTTGGAACGTAGAATATGTCCACGCCTTTACAAAATAGACCGATTAAGTCTCGTATGAATAATAATAATATAATACCGAAATTTGACGGTCGGGTGTAGTTTGTGGGAAGGTCTGTGCTTTTTATGTTTGGACTTACCTCGATCTAGTGCAGTGGTCTTCGAACTCGTATGTCTATGGAAACCTTTTGACTGAATTTTAATTTCGGTGGAATCCTGTGTAGAAAATTTGTATAGTTGGGTGCACAAATGAAATAAAACTTTTTTGAATATAAGCTTTTGTTTTAAAGAGTTAAATATCTACACACATTGATGGAACACCGAATTCTAGTATTGGTGATTTACACTGAAAATAAACTTAAACCGGTTGTGCACAAAGAGGGGGGGGGGGGGGGGTTTATATGCAATAAAAGTTGTCACCATTATATATTTATAATTTTCACTGATCTAATGCATTCTTTCGACCATTTTTTTTCCAACGCCGAATCTATCCACAAGAAAATACCAATTATTGAAACAAAGTTTTGAAATTGTGTTGTTAAGTTACGAAGCCATAAGTAACGGTTAGTGTGCTCACAAATATCGCAAAAATAATGTTGCTTATCCTCGTATTATGTACACATTCTGCTTACTCATAGCTATAGTGCAATAATGTAGACGACTGGAAACTGGAGTCTCAGCTTAATGGTAAGGTTAGGCTTGTTTTGCAGCCGCCAATTTCGAAGATACTTTTCGAAAATGGGTGTGTCGCTGTGTTCAGTTTTAATCTGAAGGAAACTTAATAAACCTGATCCATAGTCATAAGTAGTTGGGAGGGGCAGTAGTTTTCAAAACGGTGTTCGCAAGTTCTGGAGAATTCACGGGCCCGCGGATCTGAAATTGAGTTTTCGACCAGGAAGCAGGCTGTCTTTTATTTGTCATTTCGATAAGAGTCTCTTGTGCAGTTTTTGGCGTGTCAGAAACGTAAAATGTGAAGTGCGAGATGAAGGAACAAAATAGGTAGAAATTTCCGGGAAATATCTGAAAAGTTCTTCTTTAAGACTAAGCAGTTAACACTTCGGTTTCTGAGAGTTCGATGTGAGTGAGACATTTACCACTTTACTTCTCTTCAAAAAGAGCTGGAACTTATGCATTTACAGTAAATATTTTTTTCACTGAGATTTGGCGTCCGTGAGTTATGTGTTATGTGCAGAGACGTAATTTTCCCATACAAATTTACGATGGACGGATTGTGACCTTTCGGAATAAGTTTCAGTGCCTTAAACTATTCAGATATGCAACGTATCTGCCAAGTATGTGATTATATCGAGTTTTCTTCTTGGCTCAACAAGTCCTCGAATTTCATTCTCCTGTTTTGGTCTAACATTTTTCGCTTCTTTATTTTACGCTCGTTGACGAGTGTGTGTGTGTGTGTGTGTGTGTGTGTGTGTGTGTGTGTGTGTGTGAAGTAGCAGTGTTGTTGACATTGCGCTTGAGCATGGCATGTTAAAAAATCATGAATTTGGAGCACTGAATTGTTACAAAATTTAGTGCTTGAATGACAAGAGACGTGATTTCAAACCGAAGGGTCCGGTTATCGCCCTCATCGCCTGCCGATGGATCATTCGATGTCAGCCAACACCATTTGTAGCGACAGTTTTTGTCGAAACCTGGAACCCCAGACCTCCTGCCTGCCGACATGAAAATGCTAAGGCTTGACACAGTGCATCTCCTGCACTCGTTGTAGTTTGCTAAGGTTTTCAAAACAAAACCGCATTTTGTATCGTCGTTGCGAACACACCGTGCACAAACTCCAAACTGGGCTACATTTGCAATGCCCGTTGACTCATCAACTTACATGCGGAGCGCACCATTTAGAGACATCTGATATCAGTATAAACTTGCGATAAAATATCGTATGACATGTTGAGTTCTGTAATGGGGCTATTTAACGAAGGTAATTTGGTTAAAGAGAAATTTCTTATCGCAACTCACGGTCTTTAGCGCGGGGAGTTATCAGTTCTTTGATTGCTGTGCTTGGTGTTTTCATAGCCTTTCAAAGCTCTTTGTGCAACCAAATTCGACGCTGTAAAGGCAGCCTTATTTTTGGTAATAAGATCCGGCTTTTTATCTTCTCGTAGTCTTGTGTGGTTGGTTGTCGGCGTAGTTGGATGCGGTAGGTGATAATCTTCCGGGATATGGGATGCGCCCAATAAATCTTCCGATGTTATTTGTATTAAATATATGCCCGAGAACACGTATCTGTTGTATTAAGTTTAAATATTTATTTAATTCATCATTCTTGATGATTTGTATCGCTTGGGTATGGCCGTTCAGTTTTTAAGGTGATCAGTAAATCTGGTAACGTATACCGACTGCCAATAACATTTCACCTTATCTCGGAGAATTAATTTGTCCAAGTAACTACCGCTGTCGCCGATGTTGCTGGGTAATTTACTAATTTGTGGCAATATTCAACCAGGGTAACTGAAGCAGTGGCTTTGGCACTGAACAACGGTTCATACGCATGCACTTTCTGATAATTTACACGCGACCGTTTTATGTGCGTATTTATGTACGACTATTTTTTTTTTACAGAGGGACTGTTGAGCAGTGTTGAGGACTTCATAATCTTTCAGCCCAAAGTTTGTACGGCTTAGTCATTTCTTAACTTAGACGAGGGTATTTGCTATACAGCGCACCAGTCTTTACGTCCGATTGACGATAGAGTTTTTCAGATTCGTGAGACAAACTCACAGTGACTTTTCACACGGATCTGAGTCGTTTTGTTTGTTTGCCCGAAATTTTTAGAGAAACTCGTTTAGAGGATGAGATACTTTGACCTCCCTCATTGTTCAGCCTGTGGAACCCTGGGTTCGAGAGTGCGTGGGTAGGGAGGTAGCTTCCGTGACAACGGCACTTACTGTCACTGAAGGTGTAGGTCATTGTACACCTACTTCAAATTGTCAATCCACTTTCGGAAGTTCGTCAAGAATGACTTATGAATCGCTCTCAGCTTTAAAAGTATTCGGTGTCGAACCTCCAACAACTTCGAAACGGGACTTCCCGCTCTGTCTTCTCGCCTTTTGACTCAGCTTCAGTGCCATTTGGTACTGGACTCGACTGGTAGGATGAGGACCTAAAACGAAATCTGCAGCACACAGTTACAGCTGTCCGTTCATATGTAGTTACCATGCTTGGGCTCGAACCAAGCGTGCCGGGGAATGTTCGGTTATGGATCAGGTGTCGCGTTAATTTATTTACCCTGAGTGACTCATCTGCTATTACAGGCGAACTCTGCACCTGCGACACAATTCGTACCTGGGCGAAGGTCGCAGAGAGATCCGTCGTAAGTCGAATCCTTCTTTCCTACAAACGGAATGTTATAAACTGGGGTTACGTTTTTGGAAGCCCATTTATATCGCTGTATCACGAAAATAAATGAAAATAAAATTAAACACAAATACTGTACGTACTTTGCGTTTATTGGGTAAAAACTCTTAGTACAAAGGCACAACATATGCAAGATGTTTAAATATTAAACACTTTTAAAAAATCCATGCAGGAAGTTTTTTTCAGCTTTGGCATATCAGGAGAGTCGGCTTTATTGAAGAAATTCTAATGGGAAGGGCGCTGGGTTATCTGAATTATTAAAATAGTATCTTCTTAGAATAGTGGGGGGAGGGGCTAGATTGAAGGAACTCGGTTGAGCCTTGGGGAGAGTCGTTCGAAACTGATCCTTTCTGGGGCGTCTGTCCATGTGCTGGCGGTTAATACGAGTTTTAATCGTTGCTATGGTACAGACCTTCTACGCAATTAGGAAGGTCGCAAAGGCGGGGGTGGCAATTCGTGTCATCGTAAGTTGGGGGTCTACTGTACTTGACAGCATATCACACACTGCAGCCTTTCAGAGCCATTAATAACTGTTAAGCAAAGCCATGATTTTTAAACCCTTGCAAATACGTTCTCTGTCTCATGTCCTGCAGGGCTTGGGTTATATCTAAGTTACACACTACCGACATACAAGCACAACACATAACGACACGCAACGGGGACTAAATTCCAGCCATAACCACATATAATGCCATATGACTGGATTCGCATAGCCCAAAACTGCAATGCAAAAGACATTTTAACCAAGTTTCGATCAAGTTTTAGTGTTTTATCCATACGAACGATCAATACAAGCCTTATATGAGGAGATCACAACGCTGCAAATGAAAGATAGAACCACGATTAAACGTCTGATCAACCAGCAGATGCTTTTCAACTTGGTGTACTCCCTGAGGATGGCGCCATGCTCGCTGAAACGTGTTGGAGTGAAGTGTGAGACTGAGTGAACAGTGAGTGTGCATTTGGTTGGATTATGTAGTGACTAACTTCATAACAGTGGACGGAATAAACAACGTTAAAATAAGCGGAACACAAATACCACAGCGATAGTTAATCAATAGTGCGCTACAAAAAAAAAAGCTTCCAAGTGGTGTGTGCTGTCACTCGGTACACATACTTTACCGAGGCTTTCGTTATTTTATAAATTTCGTACGGTTTTAGGGTACACGCGTGAATGTAATATCATTTACGCCATACAAAATACGGCCATCCGTGCACTGCGTTTTATGAAGCGATTGCTCAGAAGCAGTATATGTAGATCTGTTGTACCAAATTTTATCCATATCGGGCAATGAAAGTGTAAAGTACGAATATTTACACCTCTAAGTGAAGTATGGTTTTCGCTATACCGATTTCAGGAAACTGGCAGTCACTCAGTACCTTGTCTTGGATGTAAAGCGTGGCCTTCACTGCACGGGTTTTTCACAACGCTTGAAATTGCGTACTGGCAATAAATATAAATATTCCTTTCTGAGTTTCACCCAAAGGGTCAAGGGATATGGAAATTACGGGTTGAAATTCATTTATGCCATTGAGTTAAATATGACTGTCACAGAGCCGAATAGCACTCAACTCACGCTTACTCGACAAGTTTCTGTAAGGAGTCCCTATCCTGAATTCGACTATAATCCGACAGACTGTTTAGTTGCTGATACTAAGTACATATAGACAGACGGACATGGTTTCCACATAAGGCGTTCTTTTTTTTTTTTGGCGCCTTTGAAAATTTGCGAAACGCGACTATAAGCTTCGTTATGTCTGTCTGTCCGTCCGCATGGAACAACTGGGCTTGCGTCAACGTATTTTCATGAAATTTGGCTTTTGAGTATTTTTTAAGTCTGTCGAGAAAACTTAACTTTCATTAAAATCTTACTAGAATAACGGGCACTTTACATTAAGACATATGTACATTTATGATATCTCGCTGAATTTTTCTTAGAATAAGAAATGTTTCAGGCAAAAGTTGTAGAGAAAACGAAAACACACATTTCTTGTTCAATGACTTTTTCTTAAAAATGCTACTGTTTATGGGAGAATTTGGAAAAATGTGGTAGAGCCGGAGAGGCCACAGATGACAATATAATATGGCGTATGCGTTTTGCATGCTGGATAACTGAGGCTACAGACATGCACTCAGAATAGGTAATACTTATTGCTTTTCTGCGGCAAAAATGGTTACAAGAATGCGCCTGGACATTACGTTATACGTACATTGCGTGCCGCGTTTAATTCATAAGGAACACCTAATAACCCGTACAATGCCAAGCTGTCGAAGCAAACTGAAAATGCCGACAAAATATCATTGTTGCCAAATTAATCAGTTACTATTCATAGAAATCCGAATTTCATTGTCGTGTCTATTAACATTTAGGACTGTCGTAGGTGAAATAGGATGAATCGTAATTCAACACTCTTCATCTGCAAATACACAGTTGCATGTATATTACAGTGTAACTCGTGGGTGTGCGTGGTCCGTATCAAGATTTTATTGATAAATACCTTTTTTCCGGGAACATTTCCCGCTTTTGCAGGGTAGATGAAGTTACCAAGGTTGGAAGACTGTGCGACAAAAGTGGCTTATATCAATGTAGTCTCGACACCGACTAAACCTTTTAACGTTTGCCCACGCTTATCAGTTAACACCTGTTCCTAAATAGTCAACCACTTCCCGTATAATATTCGTTTGGGTCGCCGCCAACGCGTGGAGCAGTGTCTACACTCCGCCATACGTGTTCATGGCATGTTGATTTATTAAAGATTACATGCTTTTACCTTGATAAAGACAGGTGGCGGGCTGTTGTGAGTGCGGTAATGAACCTCCGGGTTCCATAAAGTGCGGGGAGTTTCTTGACTAGCTGAGAAACTCGTAGCTTCTCAAGAATGCCTCTGCTCCATTGAGTTATGCTTTTACCTTAAGCAGCAACATCTGCCACATGTTACACGCAGTCATGTTTAGTGGCATGTGTTGGCACCAGCTGACACATTTCGGGACTGTGCGTTCCCCACGTACATGTGAGAAAAAAACCTGCAACTCGTGTCTGCAGTCTGAATATTCAGTTTGCGACGACTGAGGTTCTGACAGCGGTCACTGTGAGGAGTACTGCTTCCTGTTGTGTGGTGCCATGTAGACTGGTCGAAATGCACCAACACTTCGGAGGAATCTGCTCTACGTGGTGTGGGTTGGTGGCAGTAGTTTTCTCCGACGTTAGTAAATGTCTGCTAGCTTGTACAGTTTCACATCCAAGACGACGGCTATCTCCTTTCATTCACAGTACGTTTCCTTGGAAGGATCTGCAGCAAGGCTGAGGTTGTTAGGATGACCAAAACATGGCCTATGCCAGTATTAGACTGTTGTCCTTATATAGAATGTCCGTGAATGAGCTTCAAGATTTTAATCTTGTATTTCCCAGAACACGTTTAAGGTACACTTGAAACATAACCCCATGGAAAGATCAACCGAAAGAGTTTTAATTTGCCGTCCAGGTTGGAGCCTACCGCGCGATTTCTGGCTGTTTGCGGTCGCATGTTCGTATGAGCTTTTTGTCCTTGTTCTGGTGTGGGAAAATCGCTCGTGAAGTTTGGCCAAGCACTTTGATACACCATGTACAACTTATCCCGTATGTCAGCCAGTCGTTTGCAGGTTCGTAAAGCTCTCAAGTTGAATAAATTATGTGATCTGCTCCTTAAAAGTTAGAGTTCACAGGCACCCAAAGAATATGTTATTATGTAGATACAAAAAATCTTATTGGGGTACGTCAAAATTGTTATATTTCATTAAGTGATACGTCAACGAAAGACTTTGAGAACCCCTGTTGTAGATTTTCCCGCGAAAAGTATTTTCGTATTTCTTGTGGCTGCCATACGTACATATCCTGGTCATATTACCGTCTGTGGTTGAACCCATCTTATAGTATTGGTGTGTGTGTGTGTGTGTGTGTGTGTGTGTGTGAAGTGTTCTATTTAACGACGCTTCCATTATATAAGGTTATGTTGCGTCGATGGTGGATGAAATGTATGGAGCAGTGGTGGAATGATACTGACTGGGGAAAACCGTAGCTTTCGGAGAAAAATCTGCTCCAGTGCCGCTTTTTCCACCACAAATCTCATAGTTTAATTCTCACATCATAGAGAATACAGCCCGTCTTAATTAGAAATACCAACCTGTTAATGCTGTTAGAGAAATTGTCGGTAATTTTGTAGGTTTTAAATGAAACACACAAACACACTTTGGGCGCAAGATGCAGAATTTCTTAATGTTAGAAGAGATGGTACATACATGTACCACTAGGCTTTGAACGGTCAGTAAACTTTGCAATTGTGACACCTTGTCTAGGTCTAGGTCGCGGAAAAAGCGACCTCATTTTCTTATCTCTGCACCCCTGTGGCGTGCGAAGATCGTGGATTGTGTACTGAACGTGACGTTATGCTCGATCGCCATTATTCAGACAGGACCCACCAGATAGGTTAGTTTGGCCACTGCTTCAGCAGGGGAAAAGCGTCTTACCGGATGTTACACTGCGGTATAGGCGTTCTGTTGTCTTAGATTGCTTAGGCACGTACTTTGGTAGCTGCTTGCGTGTGCAGTAAGGAGAAAGCGACCGTGTCGTGTTTCCAGATGCTATCCAACTAGCCCGAACTTCTGAAGACTTGCAAAACCAAAATTAAGATGTTGGACTTTAGGACAGCATTAAAGGCACTGTGTGCAGATGTTGCATTAATAGAAGTGAGGAGGAAACCCAATTGAAGTCTGTAATTAATGTGTATGTGCTGCGATGAATTCAGGGGAACGGGGTTCATCTCCAGATGTGCCCGGATGCTTTGAGGTAGTGGTGATATTTAAAATGGTCTGTAAAACAGAAAGCAAAGTAAAACAAAATAAATGTGCTGGGCGTGTGGAACACATGGTGAAGACAAATGCATACGGGGTTGTGATGGGGAAGCAAGAAGGAAGGAGATTATCTGGAAAGCCTAGGAATAGATAGGAGGGTAATATTAAAATGCACAAATGAAAGGCGAATATTGTCAGTCACAAGTCTTCGTATAATAAGTTGAAATGTATTAAGCTACACGTTTCGGCTCACCTATAAAACAACCACCATCAGGCCGTACGGATCAAAGGGAAATTATACATGCTCAACACTTTTTCTAGTTTTAGTATTAATTGCGTTATTAATACTAGAATTAGATAAGGTGTTACACGTTTATAATTTTCCCTTTGTGTCTTATTGCCTGATGGTGTCTGTTTTACAGGTGAGCCGAAATGTGTAGCTTAGTCAATTTCAGTTAAATATACGATGATTGTTGTAATTGACGATACTCAGTTTAGCTTTGTGTATTTGTATCCCAAGGGAACGTCACACTTTAAAATATTAAAACGGGTATTAAAGAAATAGGATGGGAAGTCGTGACACTGTATTAATCTGGTAGAGTACAGGAAACACTGCAGTGGACCCTCGGGTTCTACGAAGTGATGGGAATTTGACTAGCTGAGGGCCATTTAGCTTCTTTAGAAGGACTCTGATATGTCGATTGAGTAAGTTCGTGCTGTATTCTTTTGGGACGTGGAGCATACTGTACAGACAAAGAAAGCAGCTGTTATGTCGTTTTATCTGAACGCCGAGTTATTTGATATCCCTAATTGAAAGTTACACATGTGGCGGTAGGAACGAGCTGGTGACTCGTGGCAATAATTCGGTCTGACCTCAGTGTCCATGCACTTGCCCTAAATAAATCACAACAGAAAGAAGGCCTGCTGACATTCAAATCTGACATGACAGCCGGGCGAAAACACAGAAGCTGAATACAGAATGGTCGTTTCTGATTGGGCAGACATTTTCAGTTCAGTCCCACATCGTCTAACTGTAGACAGAAACCAGATAATACGTCTTAGCCTTTCAGCCGTTACAGTTAACCGTTTAAAGTCCAGTGGTAAATGTACCACCCATATGTGAGTGTTTTGTATGATTCCCGTATATCATTCCCCTAAACGGCATTCACCGATTACCTTTATAATGGACACGAAGTGTGTTTTCTGTGAGGTGGTAACTGAAGGTTGATATACTATGCACAAGAACACTAGTCTTGAGAGGCCATGACATGGGTCATTCGGTCAGTCGCCGACTTCTGATCGAGGAGGCCTGGGTTTGATCCTGGGCCAGTCCATGTGAGATTTGTGGTGGACAGAGCGGAACCGGTAGTACGTCGTTTTTTCGTCACTGTCTCCGCACAATTGCCTTATGCGCAACTTTGTCTTAATGTTCCTGGCATCACAAGGGCAAGCGGGCGAGGAACCTTCAAACAAAGCAATGCTCTTTCGGCTATTGGTGGGGGGGGGGGGGGGGGGCACGGCAGAAAAGTATTTCACATTGTTTTTGTTTGGTAGTCTTCAGCACCCAGAAGGCTGTGTGACTGGCCAACTCGATCAAGGTCTGACGTGGTTTTTCTTGGTTCTAGAGGGTTGGTACCCAAATTCCAGGTAGCACTGCATGCTTTTTATGCAGCCTTCAACACTAACTTGAAAATTTCGGCCCAATATGCAACCCTTCCAGCATTTTCAAAATTTCATGGTAATGCAGACCTCCAAATACAAAAAGTAACGTCCTGTACATGCCGTGAAGGCGCAGAGTGGGAGTAGAGGTGCAGCTCCAATCATTCTTAACCTCGGCACTAGATGAACGTGAGTGGTCAGCTTCATGCCCCCAACTGCTTTACCTCCAAGGGAAAGATCCGCTGGTACGCATTGAATAGGAGGCTAAGCGGGGACCCAGAGCCGGTTTGGTTGGGGGGGGGGGTGGAATTTCTTACCCCTACCGGGAATCGAACCACGATTCCTCGGTTACCCAAGCCGTGGCCCGGCCATTGTACTGACTACGCTGTCCCGGCTCCGACTGTTAGTACGAATTCCCAGGATTCATAAGAAAATGAAATACAAGCTCAGGCAGAAATACCTGCCAAGGTGTTGAACCGAAAAGTGTAGTTGTGGAAGTGGAGTTGCGAAGTAAATCGCGTTCAACAGGTTTCACTATTCATGTTTACCTTTTCACGCACTAGGATGTGCAGGCCAGCTCGTACGTAGCAGTCCGCGTACACCTTATCCAGAGAACGGGAATCCACTCGGCTGAAGTGCAAGATGTTTTCATAGGACCGGTGTTGAAATTAATTATTTAGCTGAGGGCTGCACGAGTGTCATTTTAACACTTTAAACAGTTTAGCGCCTCAGTGTTCTGAATTTTAGCACCATTGAGAGACGGTGGCCTTGCAGTGGAATCTGTGACGTCTGGGAATGCCCGATTGCTTGTTTTTCTAAACTATTTCTGTGACATGCATTTGCTGTGGCCAATACTCTGAGATTTCATTTTATTTAGTATTTCATATATCCTTTACATGATGGGTGGGGGAGGGGGTTCGTCACCTCGGCATGACACATTCTGAGGGTGCTGGTTGAGACGTTATCGAGCTGTGAACGATACTTGCAAATATAGATCTCTTGAATAAGTATATAAAGGTACCTGACAAGGGGTAGTCCTCCATCTTGGGCGGTAGTACAAAGTTTAACAGTGTCTAAGTGCATAAAAATGAAACTGTCAGTAAATATTACACACGGCCTCATACTAGAACGAATTCTTTGACCTGGTCTAGGAGAACGATGGGAAGGTGGAAAATGAATATAATATTTTAGTTGGGAAATGTTAGGAAATTTAGGCTTAGATGAGAGGATATTATTAGAACTGAAGGACTGAGTGTGTGGATTGGATGAAGTCGCATCAGAGTAAGGTCGATTGTCGGTTTTTGCAAGGTTACTATGAACCTTACGGTTTCATATACGTAAGAAAGTTCTTAATAAGTTGAGCGTATGCCAACTGTTGCCGATCCCAGTGGCCGCGCGGTCTAAGGCGTAGGTCTGCGGCCGAGCGCTTGCTGGGATCGTGGGTTCGAATCCCACCTGGGGCATGGATGTTTGTCTTGTACAGTGTTTGTGTTGTTAGGTAGAGGTCTCTGCCACGGGCCGATCCCTCGTCCGGAGGAGTCATACCGACTGTGGTGTGTGCTTGAGTGTGATCAAGTGAAATCACAAAACCCTCGACACCTGCTGTGAACAAGTAGGTAGAAGAGGGAAGGACTAAGTAAAGTAAAGTAAAGTATATATCAACTGCTCAAGGTTATTGCAGATCTGTTGCATTTACGTACCATGCGGATAATACACGTAGGCCGTACAGATTTCATAAATAATCAATGACGTTCGTGTCTTGCCAAAGTTTTGTATTAGATATGAAATGTCTGCCTACGTTGTGTTTTATTCTTTTGTTTTCATAAAGTGACGAATCACCATTAACTCCCCAAAAGTTCTGGTATTGGGAAAGGTCATGGAGACGCCTTAAAATAAGACGGCTGATGACTGCTGACATATGTGGTCATAATAACACATCTGTGAAGACAGGAACTCCTTCTATCCGATTTAACGATCTGTGTAAGGAATAGTATCGTAGCCGTTACGAATGATGTCGAGTGTCAGAGTCTGGTTTCATGGAAGAGTCGTTTCTGGGAATCCGATTCTTATTTACCGGGTCAAGAATACGGAGTTTCCTTACCGTATTCACAAGGGCCCGCCTTCGACCCTATCGTGAACCAACTGAATCCAGTCCATACCATTACACGCTCTGTATTTAGTATTATTCTCCCCTCTACGTGCAGGTCTCCAAAGTTGTATGTTCTTTAAGGCTTTACCCACTAAAAGTTTGTATTTAATATTTTACCTTTGCATGGTACGTTCTCATATTCCTTGACTTTATGAGGCTAATGCCGTGTCATTAATACTGTAATGCGCCTTGTTGAGCTTCTGTTTGCAGTGCCGCCTCTGCAGCAAGCCCCCAGTCATGGGCTCGGGATGAATCCGTTGCTTGGGCTCAGGCGCGTGTAACCGTCCACATGTGCGGAGAGACACGCAAGTCGGAGGACGAGCAAGCACGAACAGTCTGGACGAACATTGACGATAGTTGCGGTCTTAAGTTTTTCACTACTAAATTGATCAGGAAGCAAAATATAGGTGTTTTTAGTTTGGCTTATGCGTTATGACACCTGTGTTGTCAGAATTTAATACCGTCCTTTCGGAGGAATATAGAACACGGTGTCGTAATCCAGAAGCCTGCATTTCAAATTTTAAGTAGTGTAGAATCGTAAATGTCATAAAATTTGGGAGGCTTGTGTTACTTTCTGTGGTTCTGTTCTGTTTGTTTCGTTCGATGAAGTGAATATTCTTCGCCACCTGTCAGCGCCGAGTGGCACGTTCAGTGCGAGATAAGACGGACGGAAAGTGAAAGCCAGTGTTTATGCCTAAAAAATAAGCCACATTCTAGAGCAGGGTTGCACACACATCGCGGGCGCCAGGTCACCGTGGCAACTAAATTTTGTACGGTGGCGCATAATATTTGCGTATCATTAGTATGGAATTTGGCTTCATGTCATATTTCAGGCGCGTAGAATTTTGAGGTGGCTTCCAGATTCTTGTAAAATTTGTGTGCCCGTGTTCTAGAATATGGAACATAGTGATAGCCATACTTTGGCACATTACTAAAACTGTCAGGGTTTTAAGTTATTACAGTTTTACGAATCCAACTGCAGGGTTTTAAGTTATTACAGTTTTACGAATCCAACTGCAAGTGACCAAAAGGATTAAAGCCATAGCGAAAATTCCAGTGAAGAATTACTGACTCAAATTTCATGCAGAGAATATCTTAAGTATCACTTAGCGGAATAAATCATGAAAACTTGCGACACTTTAAATGTTTTAATGGGGAAGAAGTTGGATCATGTGGAAGGGCTGTTTGAAGAAAGCCAGTTATTTTTCTTCGATTTAAAAAATTGCAATTTTCTGTGAAATTGTAATGAAATTCCACAAGTTTAAATTTCGTAGAAATATGTTTAGCTGATCTCGAGTTGTTTCTTTCAAACAGATGACTGGGCTGAGCGATTGTAACAGGCACTGCTCAGCGGTGAGACGGCACGTAAACCGAACGGCTTTACATTACGTATGCTTTCTGTTATTTTCACTGATGTATTTTTATCGTAATAGTAATCGCTGTATGCATTAAACGGCTGTCAAGCAACAAAACAGCGGGTGACGTGGGTCGATTTGTACCCTCTAAAATTTTGTTGTGGTCACAGGGAGGACGCTGGGCAGATGAAAGAGCTTTATTAACAAATTAAAATTATAACGTTATATTTTGTATGTGTTTGAAATTATAGTTGCCAGACTTTGTTGAAATTTGAATAGGGCGAGCAAGAGAGACGGAGAAGGAAATAGCACTGACATACTGTGTATTTTTCGAGGAAGGGATAATTACTTGTTGGAGGCTCCTGCTGCCGATGATGGGGCGTGGCCGTGTAGCACATGACAGTGTCACGCGCGTGCCCCGCTTAACCACCCACGTACACGTACGTTATTAGGCCAGGCGCCAGTTTCTGCTCAGATTTACTGGTTTTATTTGCATCAAGCCAGCCTGTAATTTCTCTTTCTGTAACAACGTTCGTGTATGTTGAACATACGGGCTATGGAGTCTTCAAATACAAAACCTTGCCCAAGTTATTGAGAAATTTTCACGAACTTCCTTTCTTCTGTTTCAGTGTCGTAGGTACGGACGGACGACCCGGGGGGGGGGGGAGGTGTTAATTTCGTGGAGGTTGTCTGAGAATATAACAGACTGAATAACGTGTGATTAGTCAGTACCCAAGTCAGACCGTGACAAATGTTGCTGTCATCAGTGGCGTAGCTAGGTTTTTATTTGCGCCCGGGGTAAGAAATCAAAGTGGTCACCCGTAACAGAAATTATTAACTTTAAAAAAATCACATTGACTGAATTTACATTTATTTGGCTTAATAATGTAAAATTTGTTGATCGCAGAAAATAGTTTTCATTTAAAATATTCATTTTTCGACCCACTGAAATCTGCCGCCCGGGGCGGCTGCACCAATCGCCACCCATCCCCTCCCGCAGCTACACTCTTGGCTGCTATCCTCGTATGTTATTTTCAGTTTGTCCCGAATCCGAACAGTCGCCACACCCCACGATAGACGGTCATGCTTTGACGGGACAAACTTTGTCTTTTTGAAGAACTTGGCTGGTGTTGTGTTACCATCTTGGGCCTATGATCGTGGGAGTTCATGATTCAGTGGGAGGAGAGCATCCTTCCCTGTTTATCGGGTGGGAATGGAAATGTGTCTCATAGCCTCGCTGACGAGGTGGTTTCTGTATTGATATCCTGGCTGCTGTTTGCATTTTTGACAAGAGCGGGATGCGTCGTGATAACAACTCTTTGCCTTCTGCTAGGACCATATCCTCGGGGCGGTAAAGCCGTATTTGGCATGAAGGTTTTTTTTTCTTTTTATGCGAGTTTCTATATGCAGGAACCCGAGTAGCTAGTCCTTATAGTGACTAGGCTACGGACTGGACGGCGTGGGGTTCGAGTCCCGGTATGGTTAAGAGATTTTTCTCTCCTCCAAAACGTCCAGACCGGCTCTGAGGGCCACCCAGTCAGTGGGAACTGGGGCTTTCTTCTGGGAGTAAAGCGGCCGGGGCGTGAAGTTAACCACTCACTTCCAGCTAGTGCAGAGTTTAAGAATGAATGGAGCTGTACTTCTACTCCCGCTATATGCATTTATGGCGTGGACAGGGAACGGCTATATATTTCCAGTGCCTTCAAGCATGTTCCATCGTTGACAAGTTACGATATCCTTATGTTGCAGACTAATTAATGCGTGCAGAATTGGTATATATCTGTCTGCAGGCCGTAGCTAATTAACCCTTTAAAGACGAAGCGTACCTGTTTTATATAAGGACTCAGTGCGTACCGCGCTGTAAACACTCGCCACTTCGGTAATAAAAACCAGTCTCTTAATCTTGTATAAGGCAAAAGTTGGTGTTTGTTCTGAGAACCGTACAAAACACATAAACGCAATGTGGGCACCACGTAGAATTTTTTAATGTTGAACCTGGTGGTATGTAAAGTTACCGCTAGGCTTTAAAAGGTTAAGTGGATTGCTGTGGCAGCATTCAATCCTGGTGCTTTAGATCTCTTCTATTTGTTTGCAGTTTGCAGTCGGAGCTGGCCTATAAACACAGGTATTTGTATCAGTTTTCATCGCCGCAAAACCACCGACTCTTTGCCATCACTTTCTTCTTTGGCTGTTCCCCTTGTTGTGTAACTCCGTTAATGTAAGCTATAGTAACTCTGAGGGATTATATCCAGCGTTGTAAAGCAAACTCGTTCGTCCGTGAACAAACCCTGACATGCACGCATGTACGTGTATACACACACGCATACTTACAAATATAAGAGCACGGGCGCATAAAACCGTTTTCATTACCTCCTTCTCTTTCTTCTTCTTGCTGTTCTTCGTTGTCATAATCACAGACACCAAGTTCGACGCTCAAAAGGTTACGTTCGATAGCGTCTCACTTTTTGAGGCGAGACGCAGATGGTGTACAACGTCACTCAGCAGTTGCATTTTCGCTTGCCATAGTTACGCGTATTAGCAGTTTCAAGCCGAATTGTAATTGTGCATACCACGTTCTGCAACACAAGAAATTTTACGGTTTTGCCGGACGGCATGTAAATGTGTTTCGTGTGAATTTTTTTCTTCCTACACAACATTAAATTTGCGTCATCGTAATGGAGACGTAGTTTATTCTGTAACAGAAATTATATGTAGGCTGTAATTTTGCCTTCAGAGCATGAAAATGTTGAATGCTGTTTTATACTTCTGAAAGTAGAGACCAGTCCGTCCTTGTCTGCTAACGTTGTAGGCAATGTCATTCCAAACACCGTATAGGGCTACTCTGTTGTTTGCTTGCTTCCTTATTTATTAAACAAAGCTTTCTTAATAGCATAGGTTACATAATGCTGGTAAGAGGATGTTTGTGAGCGGTGAACTGAAACGGACGTGTTCATATCATGTTTTAAGGTAGGGGTGCACAAATGCCACGCGGCATGTCGCCGTGGCGACTAAATTTGCACGAACGTGCTTAATGTTTGTGGTTTCTCAGTATTAAATTTTCTTCTTGTCACCCATACGGCGTCTAGAATTTTGAGATGGCTGCCAGATTTTTGGAAAATGTATGCATCCCGGTTTTAAGGCTAATTCACACATGCCATGCCGTGCCAATGCCGCGCCCGTGCCGTGCCCATGCCGCGCTAATTCACACATGCCGTGCTGCGCCCCTGCCCTGCCGTCTCCTTCGTGAAAGTCCGCGTGGTAGCCGGAGAAATCCGAACTGCTAATCTGCTGCCTACATCATCATCAAACAACCTTCGTGAGACTCCGCCTGTTAGCCGGAAGAAGCCGAACGTAGGCAGGTCGCCCACAGGCCGTCGAGAGACGGCCGATGTTAATTCACACATGCCATGCCGTTCCCCTGCCGCGCTGTGCCGTGGCCTTGAGAAGTCGCTTTCGAAGCGGCATGGCAGGGGAACGGCACGGGCGCGGCATGGCATGTGTGAATTAACCCTTTAAAGACGAAGCATATCTGTTTTATATAAGGACTCAGTGCGTACCGCGCTGTAAACACTCTCCACTTCGGTTATAAAAACCAATCTCTTAATGTTTTATAAGGCAAAAGTTGCTGTTTGTTCTGAGATCCGTACAAAACACATAAACGCAATGTGAGCACCACGTAGAATTTTTTAATGTTAAACCCGGTGGTACGTAAAGTTACCGCTAGGCTTTAAAAGGTTAAACACGGTCGCCCTGTGTAAATCATATGGGAACGACACAATCTAAACCTCTAGCGGCACGGCATGGCAGGGGAACGGCATGGGTGCAGCATGGGCACGGCATGGCATGTGTGAATTAGCCTTTAAGGTACTGTTGATGGATTTCTCCGAATGGACTGATAGCAACCTGGAGAAACTCGTTAGCAAAGAGCTAACATTGTTGTTATTCTAGCGATCCCCTTTCCCCCTCCCAGATCCAGCCTGTTAAACCTTGTGTTAGGTCTGATACGATGGGCTCATAATAATTCCATAGTCTGTCTCGCGAGAGGTCCATAGACTTTTTCAAAGTCAGTTCTCCGCAGAGTGCCATCCAGTGCTTCCTCTTTGAGTGCGCAGTATCCTGTCGTTTCCTTAAAGTCATCCAGTAGCTATTTACATCCAGTAGCTATATAATTCTTCCGCGTCTTGCCGTCATGTTTATCCTTCTTTCTATCTTTCCTTCAATTATGTGTTTCAGAAGGCAGTTTCTACGCAAAGTGTGACTAATCCAGTAAGACTTCTTTCTTTTTAGTTTATGTAGGATACTCCTCGCCACCTTGACTCTGTGTAATACGTCTTCTTTTCTCACACGATCGGTCCAACTGATCTTCTCCATCCTCCAGTGTCACGTTTCAAAACTCTTCAAGTATTTCGATCTACTTTCCGAAGTGTCAGCACCATACAAAACTGTGCTCCAAATGTATCACTGTAGTAGTTTCTTCCTTAAATTTAAGTTCAATTTGCTGGTGAAGAGAGTCTTTTTCTTGTTGAATGTTGTTTTTTTTTTCACGACAGTCCTGAATTTAATTTGACGTGTACATCTTGCATCTTCTCTTACCGTGCTACCCAAATAGCTGAAATATTCAACATTTTCCAGTTGTTTTTGATCTCTCATAATTTGTACTGGCCATGGGGGTGTCTTTAGATTCTCATTACCTTAGCTTATGTTTGTGTTTCTTCTTGCTGTAAATCGTACTGCGTGGTATTTTCTCTAGAAGGACACCCCCCCCCCCCTCCCGCGGAGATCCGAAGGAGGGAGTAGTTTATCTTCGGTTTGTTTTGCCTTCGGAAGAAGCATCTCGCATTTTTGTCTGTTTTCGGATGTGGACTGTGTCCGAACATTTTACTCACCACTGTGATCATACGCCATCATAAGGATCCTTCAAAGCTAAATGCATTGACTTAGTTTTGTTTGGTTCGAAGACTTGAGTATTCAGTCGCCCAGCTTTGATTAGTTGACCGAACGTTCAGTGATTTAGCTTTATTCGATTTGTGTACCGAATATATAGCGATTCACCTTGGTATGACTGAAAACTTATTTCCCGCTGGAGATTCCGTTCTTCTGGAATATGACGCTGCGTCAAAAGGTCATTGGATCCCGACGTTTCGAAGCAACATATTGTTATCATCTTCAAGGATCGAAGGTTAGGACGTTTCGGCCGTTGAATATAAGTACGTAATGTTGCCTCGAAACTTGAGGGACCATTTTACACACTAACACGGCGTCATATCCCAGAAGAACGGAATCGTAAGCTGCACCGCTGCGAAAACCTAAAACCTGTTTTCCAGTGACTCATACAGGTATACGTACACCCACTGCTTCCTCTGTTTCATTTATGTCATTCTATCCAGCGTTGTATGTTAATGCCGAGTACTTGGTATTCTGGAGATCTGGGGTTGAGTATCAATAATTTTCTCTTTTTGCCCAGCTTTGTAGCTACCCCAGTATCTATTCTGTTCCATTTCTCAACCACTCCAGCCAAACAGCACTTAATTAGTTGGTTCCTGCATTCTGCTGTGCTCTGATACGACGTTTGCAGACTTCAACGGCAGAGATGTCCTTGATTTATGTATCAGTCGCCAGTGTTTGTTGTGAGAGCGCGTGGAGCGTACGGCCCTTGATCATCAAAGGATACTTCACATAGGAACAGGGAGATGGAGGGATGATTTGATGTTGGATGTTATGAAGTTGTGTTCAGTGAACTTGAAATGATTAGGGCCATTTCAGGATGATGTCCCGGAATTCATATGGTGGGAATTAAAACCATTAGAAATGTACTTCGGAATAAACTGTCTACACACGTAAATTCGAAGCTGGTTTCTGCTAAGTGCAAAATCGAACCAATCTTGCTTGGCTTTGGAACTCGTGAGTGCGAGATAAAATGCGAGGGCCCCCATGATGTCCTACGCGGCACGCCGAAGCATCGGAAGAGGTACTGGGAGAATAAATGATATATGCCCATTTCCGTGTTATAGACCTACTTACGTTGGTGCATATGTTATGCCGCAGCGAAAGTTGTGTTACGGACAGTTGCTTACTGTTGTCCGGTGCTCAGTCGTGTTGGGATTTTAACGGCAGTAACCTGTTGGGCGTGCTCTGTGAATGTCCGTGAACGCTGTGAGCAGATTTTTAAGTTCATGAAGTGACTACAGTGATTCGGTTAAAATCTCTTATGTTTCAAGTATTAGGGCGATAAAATTTAGTGAAGATAGTATTGGTGCGACATGTAGCACGCATAAGATAGATAAAAAATTTATAAACCGTTTCAGTCGTAAAACGCGATGGAAAGAATTTTCTTGGTTCCTTTACGTGTAGATGGTGGAATAGTATTAAAGTTTATAAAAGTTATAATGGAGAAGGTTTCTACTGGAAAAACAGCCAGTTTAAATATAGTCCCGGAGGCAGCTGGAAGGATAACGTTAAGATGGACTGTAGGGAGACATTTGGAAGGATGCAATTAGCTCAGCATTTGTCCAGTGGCAGTATTTACTTTGTTAGTATTGGTGTTGAATGTAGCAGTTGTGCTACGATAATATTCCACAGTTAAAGAATGTATATACATATATATATGCTAGTGTGTGTTACTCGACAGCAGTGAATCCGCTAATGTGTTTCTCGACAGCAGTGAATCCGCTAATGTGTGTTTCTCGACAGCAGTGAATCCGCTAGTATGTGTTTCTCGACAGTAATGAATCTGCTAGTATGTGTTTCTCGACAGCAGTGAATCCGCTAGTGTGTGTTTCTCGACAGCAGTGAATCCGCTAGTATGTGTTTCTCGACAGCAATGAATCCGCTAGTATGTGTTTCTCGACAGCAGTGAATCCGCTATTATGTTTTACTCGGCAGCAGTGAATCCGCTAGTATGTGTTTCTCGACAGCAGTGAATCCGCTAGTAAGTGTTACTCGACAGCAATGAATCCGCTAGTGTGTGTTACTCGACAGCAATGAATCTGCTAGTATGTGTTTCTCGACAGCAGTGAATGCGCTTGTATGTGTTTCTCGACAGCAATGAATCCGCTAGTATGTGTTACTCGACAGCAATAAATCTGCTAGTATGTGTTTCTCGACAGCAGTGAATGCGCTAGTATGTGTTTCTCGACAGCAATGAATCCGCTAGTATGTGTTTCTCGACAGGAATGAATCCGCTAGTGTGTGTTACTCGACAGCAATGAATCCGCTAGTATGTGTTTCTCGACAGCAGTGAATCTGCTAGTATGTGTTTCTCGACAGCAGTGAATCCGCTAGTATGTGTTTCTCGACAGCAATGAATCCGCTAGTATGTTTCTCGACAGCAGTGATCCGCTAGTATGTGTTTCTCGACAGCAGTGAATCCGCTAGTATGTGTTACTCGACAGCAATGAATCTTCTAGTATGTGTTTCTCGAATAGCAGTGAACCCGCTAGTATGCGTTACTCGAAGCATTAAGTCCGCTACTAAATTCATTTCGATTTCCCAGTGGCTGAAGTTGCCTTCATTTGGAAGCCCGGTACTTCATTGCGGGGTATAGATTTCCTTCCTGTGCAGTGTCAGTGGTAATGCTGAGACACTTTTATGAAACGAAGATAAAAACAATGTCTAATAAAGTCCTTTTAACAGTTTTGACACTTTTCTTCGCTCTGTTGGTCAAGTACGAACACATAATAAACTTGTTCCTGTATCTACTAACGATACGCATTCCAACCGTCGGAAGTTCTCAACTCCAGCAGTTTCTCCCGCGTGGCACAATGTCATACGGGGAGGCTGAATTACTATTTATACGAACACTGGCACAGTTAACCTATCTTTGATTTGTGGCACATAATGGCACATTTCTGTAGCAATGATGTAACATTAATATACAGGCCCATCTCCTTTAAAACAGAATTAATTATATAGAGTTACAATACATTGCCTTTAATACCAATTTTTTTGGAAAAACAATTCTTCGAAACAACATTCAGATTCGGGCATAACAAATTTCTGTGTAACTCATTTTATTAATGTAATTACATTTGTAGGTAAGCTATATGGCTAAATAAAATCCTTTTGTATACGTTCGTATTGTAAGTTTTGGTTCTGAGGTCAAAGAGTAATAAAAATAATGATTTTTAAAAATCCGTTATCTTTCGTATCTCGGGGTTATTCGTAACTTGGTCGTTCGTAAGTACCAGCAGACGGACGAATGTTGTCTGCGTAAGAAATCCTATTCCTGTACGGTGGAACTTGGATTAGGAGACTGGTCACAGCGTGCCGTAATTTGGTAAATACGATTGGAAAAAGGGTCAATGACATCCTCTGAAACTGTTTATTTAAGTGATTCAGCCACATGGGGATTTTTTCACTTTCATTCGCGTTACTCGCACTGCAGATCTGAGTGACGTAACAGATAATTGTTGAAAGCGTTGGTAACAGAATCGTATCTGTTTTCAGAAATGAGAAGACTTGTCGATTTTAGACAAGACACAGATGAACAGAAGTCTTATACAAGTTATTTATACCAATTTATCGTACTAAGTGTAAACAAACGTGTTTCCTGTGGGCATACAAATATTATAACCGTATTTATTGCCATAAATAATATTTAGATTCAGCTTTGTTTTTGATCATATATGTGTCCAGTGGTCGTCTTCTGTGCTAACAGGACTGTCCACGGGATAATATCCTAAGCCAGTTAAATCACGTCCACATTTTTGTATTCTAAAACCGATTTTATGTTTATCGCGCGTGCACACGGGCACGCACAAGCACATATATTTATAGTGTTAAATGTTATTACCTGATGTACTTTTTGTGCATTGGGCCATTCCAGTCAAAATCCTGGAGGGCCTGGCTATCAGAACATAAACAGCTGAAGAAGACACAGGGACGAAGCCCTGAAAACAAAGATGACATACTACGATAGATGTTTGTTTCAACTTTTATAAAAAGTCGTTCACAGCCAACTCTGTTATATCTCTTTGTTTGGAGATTTGAGCCAGAAGTTTCGGCCTGTTATGGCCATCGTCAGGCTCCTCTAAAAAACATGAACGTTGAAAACTCTACTTTTCAGAAAGGCGAAGGCCTTCAACTTCACAATGGGTTAAAATATACAATTTGTATATATATAAAATAACAGTAAAATGAAATAAAATGTATGTGAGACATATGTAGGTATAAAAGATGCAAAGTATATCAACAGTCGACCATAAGATGAAGACGTGTATAATAATACGTAATACCAGTGCTGGCAGCTCGCGTCAGTGTTGTAACCTATTACAATATTGAAGGGCGCTGCTAGCACTGTGCTTTTGTATGTAACTTTTGTGCTGTTGGAATAAACATTGTAAAATTATCTGACTGCACGGAGCATGGATAATATTAAATTCTTATTAGTGTTACGTGCCACAGAAGTGCCTATTAAAAATACGGGACGAAACTAAAGTCTAGCAGGTTCTTATGTTAAATAAAGCTGCCAAGCGGGTTAGCTCAAGTGGTATAGCTTCTGACTTGTGTGTTTTCTAGTACTGGCCGAGCCACCTGCTAACGTAGTAGGTTGTTCTTGGCTTTACTCAGTCTGGAACAGTAATACCTCAGGTTATATCGCGGTCGCTTCCTGTCGCATCGCTTCCAATTCGTTATTCACTGTAACCAAATTTTACTACCCTACAGACATATTATTAAATTACTGACAGCTCATCGTTAAAGAACAGCATGTACAAAAGTGAATGAATGAATGAATAAGTGTAGCCATGAACGCATTCGACGCTTTTTGTACATGTTCGTGATAATCATGGGGTGTAACATGCAATTTTTTCTCTCTGTTTGTCCTGTTTTGAGGAAGGAGTTAACATGCATTTGTTCATGTGGCTTCAGTGGTTAGAGACATGAGCAGACTGGCTATTTGCAGGTCGGTATGAAATATATTTTTCTGCTTTCCATTTCAAAAGTACTTTTTCTAAATGGAAAGTAGGTGCGACCCCATGATATGGCTATGCAGGCGGAGGTAGAGCTGTAATCTATTAGCAAGCTCGGCGCTAGAAGTGGGTGGGTGCTCAGCACGACGCCTAGGCCCCATTACCCCTGGCAAAGACCTGGTACCCATTGTACAGGAGGCTGGGTGAACCTCGTGGCCTGTCCGGACGGACGCGGAAGGTCTCGCCCCCCACCTGGGTTCGATCTCCGTACCGTCCAGCGCGTAGCGAATCGCTGTACTAAGTGCGCGATCCCGGTCGCCGGCTGCCTTTTAACCTACGTTCAAATTTTGTACACGTGGAAAGAACGTAAGGAACGTCTATAAAAATTAAATTTCTAAACATTGTGTGCTTGCTGTCTTAATGATCCCTCTGTTTACAATCTGGCAGTGGGTCATCGTGCCAAATGGGAGTTTGGATTAACGGCTGTCCGTGCAAAGTATGGGGGTTCTCTGCACAGTTCGTAGTTACATACTCGCCTGTTTTGTCTGATAACTTACCGCTGGTATTAAACGTTATTGGGAAACGCGGTTGGTTCTACACTAGTCATACTCGATTTTTTTAATCAGATTTTAAGAGATGCCACATTACGTTTAAAATTAAAAGTACTTTGCGCTCAAGACACGACCTGGTACCATTTTATGTCGACTGTGTAACTGACGAAAAGATGTTACACTGTTAACTTGATTTACTGTTTGTTAAACCACTCATACTTTGGGTGTTTATTTACGCCTTGGAAACTTAGTAATGTGCGTACCGTTGTGATACTGGAATATCATTCAGTGTAAAAAGTACCGTCACCACAACTTGTGTAATGTTTAGTACAAACTAGGCGGTTACATGTTTCGACCGCATTTTGCAGTCATCTTCAGGCCTGAAGATGACTGCAAAATGCGGTCGAAACATGTAGCCGCCCAGTTTATAATAAACATTATACAAGTTGTGGTGACAGTACTTCTTACATTGAATGTTTATATATGTCATGTACTCGTACCTGTCAAAGATTGGCGTCACAACCTTGCTATATATACACAGTAGAACCCGGTTATAACGACATCGGTTTATACAACGCCTCGTTTACAGCGTCAGATATTCTGTGGTACCAACTAATTCGTCACTCTTAACCACAACATTATACACCTCGGTGATAACGATACCCGTTTATGACGACACAAAATATTCAGTCTCTTATGACGTTATAACCGAGTTAGACTTTATGTATATACTCGCGCGCGCGCGTGTGTGTGTGTAAACCGACTGAAGTAATTTCATCCTTTTATGTTTTTGCAAGCTAGATCTGAAAATGGCCGATCCCAGTGCTCGCGTGGTCTAAGGCGTGGATCTGCGGCCGCTCGCTTGCTGGGTTTGCGGGTTCGAATCCCACCGGCGGCATGGATGTCTGTATTGTGAGTGTTGTGTGTTGTCAGGTAGAGGTTTCTGCGACAGCACGATCGCTCGTCCAGAGGAGTCCAGCCGATTGTGGTGTGTGTGAGATCGTGAAGCCTGAACAATGAGGAGGCCCTGTCCCACTAGGGACTGCTGAGCCAGGAAGAAAAACGGATCTGAAGTTTGCTGCAATAAAACAAGATGGCAACTTGTTCATGTAATCCTGTATAACATGGGTGTCCAAAACCCGGGCCGCCAGGTTGTATTATGCGACCCGTGGCCTCATTTTTAAAGCATATATTATATAGTGTAAAAGTTACGCAGTAATTTAGTCGGTTAGGTATTCCACTAATTGTGATTTTTACACGCGCGGCAAGCGAACTGTCCGAAAATAACGGGTGTTGCCCTTTGTAAAAAGAAGTTTGGACGCTCCTGCTCTTAACGTATTGAATATAGGAATAAGGTTGAGTCAACTGAAAACCTTTTCCATAACTCGAGATCATCTCAACGGATTTTCATGATTTGTAATTGGGGAACTGTGCGAAGGATTGTTGAGCTTCTTCAGTTTCTATTTCGCTTGGCCAGTTTTAACGATCCCGTCACACGAACAACTATGCACGTTCGCACCGGCGTGTCTGCTGTTGAACGCCTGTGATCTGCGCACATGCGTAATTCGTGTCAAGGTAGATCGTAGCGCTGTTGCTACGACGACTTGGTTAACACACTGCTGTGTGAGTGAATGCTTGAAGGCAGTCGATAGCTCCGTCCACTTACCTGCCACAATATGCGAACGAGTACGGAGTTCTGTTCCCTCACTCTTTGCGTATATCCTCCTTCATTACTCATTATGCGGAGCATCAGATACTGCATGGACAGACGTAAACGCGCCAAAATAGTTAGGCTTTACGTACGCTTCCTAGCTTGTTAAAGTAAATTTTATTTAGGATGGCTGCAGCAACTCGGATGAAATTTCGAAACCTTTGGCAGTATCAATACATTGACTGTTTTACACGTCCTTCAGTTGAAGTGTGACTTGTGTAATGATAAGGATAAAACTTAAGAAACATTTGCCTTGTGCACATTTCCTCTTTGCTGAGAAGGTTTTGCCGAATAGCGTCTGTGGACATAACAAACTTTCACGGATGTTTTCCAAACACCCATTATTTGACATTTAAGGTCGAATGGAACGTCTCGAGCCGCGAAATCAGGGAAGGGAGAATCAGGAAATTCACGCATAAAATGGAAGGCCGTGTCAGAATGCCTGATTTTCGATAATAAAAATTGGCTGCCTTTGTGGACGTCTCCTTTCATTGGCTGTTCGCCTGCAACTGATGTAGGTTATGGACAGTTGCTCTGTTATGTATTTTGAACTACCGACATGTCGCCAAATAAACCGTAAATATATACGAGTTTCTCATGTGTGTGGGTACGCAGTTTCTGTGGCCATTTCTTGAAGAGTGCTTCTGAGCTTTGTGTGTTTTGCACCACTCTTTCCTGGAACTGGTAGTGGCCGTCGGGGCGTATTGAACGCTGTAGAACTTGAGCACAAGGGTGGACAAATATATATCACACAACCATGTGCCTTTCTCTATCTGGGGCAGCCGTCGGTCTTGCGCAGTGTGTTTTTGGAGCATGGCAGCTAGAATCTGTCTCATTCATTTTGACAGGCGTGTAGACCAATAGTTTTCGCAGCACTGTACGTTGCGTGAGGGTTCTGTTCACTAGTTTTCAGTCATACCTACCTGCGGAAAGTTTATCTTGTCAGATTCTTCCCTTCGCGACTTTTTCTTCCCGTAGGCCTCTGGTCATACTGGTTACGCCATTGTGGCGTCTTATGGTCTGTATATGTGTCTTTTTGATCTCGGTGTTACAGTTTCTGTCGGTCTTTACCTTAGCGGAGTTGCGTTGTCCTTCTAGGACATAAATAATACTGACAAACCTGTTTGCAGTAGAATGCCAAAGGACTCGAGTATTTTCCTGTTTCCTGCAATTTTCCGTTTAATACAGGTACTTCAGATGGAGTTAGAATGTCTCATTCGGTAGTAATTGGGTACGGGTTGGACGACCAGAATTTGATTCCCGGTTGGTGCAGTGTATTACTTTTGGCCACCGCGTCCAGGTCGGGCCGGGGGCATTTGTACTGTTTACTCTGTTCATAACCCTGAATTTTCCAGCGAGAGTCCAGTTCTGCCCAGATCTTGCTAAGGCCCTCTAACAATCGTCAGCGTGTCATAAGCCGTGTCGTATAGCAAATAGGCGTGATCCTTCAGATTTTTTCGATAAATATGTATATGTATCAAGACCACAGCCACTACGAAATTGTGGTGCCGACTGTGATCTTTAAATATTTATTGTCGATACTGCACAAAAGGCTGTAGAAGTTAAAGAAACCCTTCACTAAGCTCATAACGGTAGATTTAATGGGCTGATAAAATTTTCAAGGTCGGAAAGTAGCCGACTATTACGGCCGAAGCATGTAATCCGTAACTGATATATAGTGATAAAACAGTGTTGTGTTCACGCTTGAACAGTCTTTCCTGTTTTAGTGATGTAGAAAGGCAATAGGATGTCTCATTTCAAATTAAGAGGGGGTTAAGTTAGGTGACCTTGGCGGCCATGTAGATTGTACCACAGCCAGTTTGAGCGCCAGGGTAATGTTTATCCAGGAAATGTCCAGGAGGAAATGTGGAAGTAAGCCATCAAACAACAGGAAACTGCGGAAACAGATTGTTGGATATGTCGCGCAGATTACCGGATGTTTTTCGTCAGCTTTAATAAAAAACGATCCATACGTTGCAAGTTCCTGAATTAGTTTAATATCTAGTATTATCCAAGTATGTGCATTCACGCGGCCTTCCTATAGATCGCATTCATGGACGGTGGTTTTCTTAACGTCTAAATTTTGGTGTGTCAATTGAAACTACAGGAGTCTGAAAACACGCCTGAACTGTCATTGTAATTAAGTAATTAAGAAAACAGCACCAAAAATAAGTCTCAGAAACTTAGATGGAGCTAGATTATATTGAATTAGATCTTTATAACAGAGGCAAGTGACATTTTTATATTTTTGTCTCCTGGTTAATGTATACTTGAAGATGGAGTAGTATTTCGCACACATTTTAAAATGTACGCCGGAATTCCGACTTCAATATCGTGCCGGAAAAATTGACGATAAATGTTGAGTGTTAGGTTGGAAAATGTAATTTTTTTTTGAGTGTAGGTTCGTATAGTTTTAATACGTTTCCGTCACTTTGTGATTGTGTTACGGGGTTGCAAATTCTTCGCGCCCATTTGGCGGCTTGAGTTTTAGCTTGATGTTGAACATCCCAGCTGGCGTATGTATGCAACGTACAATTTTCAATTCCTCGGAGAGGAAACGAGTTACGTCCAACACTTGTCTTTGCTTCTATTTAAACATTATTGAGGGAATGAAAAATTGTACCTCGCGTATGTACGCCAGCTGGGATGTTCAGCATCGAACTTACAAACGGTAGTCAAGCGTGCATCCATCGTTTTAAAAACTTGAAAAAGAAACTCTGCAACTGCAATGCAAATATTTTCTTTAATGAGGAATGTGTTCAATAATCTTTAAGTAAGTGCAAAGGCAAGTGTTGGTCATGACTGGTTTCCTCTCTGAGGGACTGAAAAATTGTACGTCGAGTTTTATCGCAATTGCCGATCAAACCCAATTAGTCATGTAAAGACCAGCAGTATAAACCGAGTAGAATGGTGTAGTGGAAATGCTGTAGACTTGAACTCGGAAAGTACCGTGATTGAATCTCGGCTGGAATACCGGTTTCATGGTTTGTATCACGCCCCAGACAGATGCCGAGAGAATGCCTGAAGTAGGACACTGCCGCTCTATTATAAATTCTGTCAAATTAATCATCCTCCTATTAGCCTTCCTTTCGATATTGTATAATCTGGTACACCGACAGCATTGTCGAATAAAGCTTAAATAAATATAGTTTTCGATTTATGCTGTTTTGATGTACGCGAATTTGGATTTATGAATTTATTATTTTTGATTCCTTTTCAATTTGCACGGTCTAAAATTTACATTCGCGCTCTTTAAAACTACCCCTCAAAAAGAGCTGCGAGAAATTCTGGAACTTCTGTTGGTAAAACAACCTGCAGTAACTCTTCTACTCACTTTATCCTGTCTACCGTCTGCAGGAAGCTTGTCTGGTGCAGCAATAAATGCGTCTTTCTTACCACGTAATTGTTTGTCTGAGACTTAAATTTATCTTGTACTTAAAATTGTTGTGTTACACTTATTGTATTGTATTGTGTTGTGTTGTGTTTTATATTACACTTTTGAAATTATGGCGGTGTTGGGTGGGCTAATGTAGAAAGGCGCTGCCCCCAGACTTGGACAGCTCAGTTACTGTGTGGGAAAATCGTGCTCATTGTACGGGAATTTGATTGACGCGTTAGTTTTCAGGAACGTATTAACAGCGAAAGTCGAGAAATATCTGTAAATAAATAAATAAGTAAATATTTAGCTAAATAAACCATTATAGATCTAAAATTTTAATATAAGATCTTACGTAAGTGATTAAAATGCAATGTTTTGTTTTCCTACTAAAACTCGAAGTGCACTTTAGCGGTTAATGCCATTAGGGTGTCTCTGTCAGAAGCTAAAGGTTTTATGAGGGAGCCGTCGTTGCACACGTCGGGGTCTGAGGGATTTAAACCATCATGCTGACTTGAGATTTTAATGCCGGAAGAATGCCGTACAGAATTCATGCTGTTTGAAGGAAGTGTATTTACAATGCACAGAAGTGCGTGGCCTTATCCGTAACCTTGTTACATGTACGTCTTGCTCAATAACAAACATACTGTTAGATCTAACGGCGCGGGATTTATAAGGGTTGCTTGATAAACAAGCGGACAACATGTGTTGTTGGGTTATGTCTAATGTGGTATATACAGAATCGTGAAACTGTGGGATGGCTGTCTCAACAAGCATGGGGCACATGCCGAATAACCTGGTCGTCTTGCTGAGCAGTGCGTACAGTCCGCTTATTTATTTATAGTTGTGTATGTTGGGAATCGTGATGGTATAATGTAATGATTATCGTCATACTGAGTGGTGCGTAATTTACTTGTGTCTGTTGATAATTACAGTGGTATGATATAAATTTACCGTCATACTGAATAGTGCGTAATTCACTTGTGTATGTTGGCAATTACGATGGTATAATTTAAAGATTATTGTTGTGTTGATTGATGCGTAATTTACTTGTGTGTGTGTTTGCGTATACGATGGTGTAACTTTAAAATTACCGTCAGTTCGAACGGTGCGCAATTTCCTTGTGCGTGATGGCAGTGAGAATGGCAAAACTTAGGCATTACAGAGATGCTGCACGTTGCAGTTAGTAGGCTTATCGAGGCACGTGTTTAATTTTCGTCTTGTGCGTTGGTGAATAACTAGTTGTGGTTCTGTGTTAATGTTTGAGCTGGCTCAGGATAGGGACAGATGGCGGGCTCTTGTGAATGCGGTAATGAACCTCCAGGTTCCATAAAATGCGGGGAATTTCTTGACTAGCTGAGAAACTGTTAGCTTCTCGAGAATGCCTTTGCTCCATGGAGTTAGTTAGCTAGGTTGTGTGTTAATGCAAGAAGTAGTGTAACGGACGTTTCCAGAAAACCGCAATTCTGTATAATAATATTCCTCCTCCTGCAGACCACTCTTATGGTAATATGCATTCATTCCTTCTTAATTGCTTTGAATAAGTCGGTACCTTTTCTTCATATGCCGTTTTCAATAAGAAAGTATATGGTTTATCCTTGGAAAGGTTACAAGAGCAGTGCCGAAGCCTATGTAAGCATGCTGGATAGAATAATAAATTACTTCTGCATCATCCGTTTGTGGTGGAAGATTAGATAATCTTCAGTGGTCCTCATACGGGGATATATATTTACTGCTTGGTTTAAAAAACTCATAAAGTTGGAACCGTGATAAATTGATAGTTGCTGAGCTGATAAAGAAATTATTTGCTCTATATCAGATGCGAAGTTTTATTGTTTCGTTCACAAAACCTCCTGCGGATCCTAATCTGACTCATATGAATTCACTTTACACACAAAGTATTCATTTGTAACATCATCCACGAATCTACTCGTAAATATGGGACGTTGTTTCTTCCCTTCAGGTTTTTCAGAGTACAGTTTTTTATTCGCTGCTCATCGCCACAGTGCCTATTCTACTTGTCTCTCCGTTAATTTGACCACGCTGTGACGCTGGGTGAAGAGGGACAACCTTCTTTGTCGCTAATCAGGAGAGGTCTAAATGTATTCAAAAATGCTGCGACGTCGGATTTTGCTTTTACCAGTCAGACTTTATGTTATCATTACTGATTTTATGTCAGCCCTTTTTTGTAGTATTACCAGTTTGGAAGTACTCGTGAATTCTCATCCCGCTTTTGCGTTTCAATCTCCTAAGACGTTCAGTTGGTATTCCGGGAATTTGTTTCTAATACACTCCGTAGTTGCTCGTAAGAACTTCCTGTCTTCGCCTTTATGCTGAGCTAGTTTCTCCACACCCGAAACAGTATCATGTTGTTGAAGATACTGAGCTACCGTCGACTCTAGTTGCACGACGTGCCATTTCTGCCCAGATATATAACCTCATTAGTCATACGTTGTTACTGCCTTCGACTGCAACTCGTGGCTTGTGGCTGTGTGTGTTTTGGAAGTGTTCTGCGGAAGTGCAGTCGGTTATTATAGCCTTGCCTGCCCCCGTAATAACCTTCCAGTCAGCTGACTGAGACGGTACTGGGTGGGAGGATTGTAACAGTAGAGGTCAGCAAGTCTCCATAACCTTGTTAACATTGCTAGAGGCTGCATGCCTAAAGGAACAGACGTCGGCCGTTACTGGGTCGTGTCCCACCCGATCGGCAACTTTCTAATTGTATGTCTTTGTAGGCTGATTTCAAAGTGAACTCATTCTACATATGAGCAGAACGACATATGTTGTGGCTAAAGTGTAACATTTTAATGTAGATATTCGGGGAAGCTTGCTGCCGATCAATTCATAACATTTTGTCTTGAAGTCAACTGACTGACTGACCAACCAACCAACTAACTAACTAACCAACCAACCAACCAACCAACCAACCAACCAACCAACCAACCAACCAACCAACCAACCACCCAACGAACGAACGAACGGAACAGTGTCCTTTCTGAGAAGTTAACAGGTCGTCAGTAAAAAAATTCCCTGCATTTTATGTAATCCGAAGGTTCGTTAGTGCATTCACAAGCACCCGCCATCTGTCACTATCCCGCTATTGCTTACATCGTGCCAAAGGTTCAGTCAAAGTCCGAGGCCTTGCGAAATGTTGCGTAACGTAATAATCTTTTACGGTGAGGAGTTGTTAGCACCTCGCCTAACCCCTAAGCTGGAGGATCACCCTTTGTTGGCTGTCCGTGACTGCTTATTCAAAACATTCGCGGCTACCCTCCATATCTGGAGGCCGTTCTTCAATCCGCAACCTGAGAACGCGCCATGCCTTGGTGACCGGGGTCCGCTTATTAACGGTTTGTCTTCCTGCGTCCAACCTAATAAAAATATAATATAATACTACATAAATAACACTACGTATTCCGTCTGACGGAACCTTTATTTGTCATTAGTCGTATTTTTTAAACACTGCGTGTGGCTGTCAAGCCGATCATCAGCAGGTGTTATAGAAAAACGTAAAATTCAAGGTAAAAATGTAATTTTGTGAGATCTCACAAGTGATATAAGATATGAAATATAAATTACATTGACTTGTACTTTTTATGGTGTCATTTAACACAAACGGTGTGGTGTATAATTTAAAACTTAAAATTAAGAAAATTAGGATGTTAGTTCCTTATTAAGTTTTAAAAATGAAGATCACACTCTTCCTCTTCTTGTTATACGTTTGAATGCATTATTTATAAACGTCCAATGTTGCTCGAGTAATTAGCTGTCTACGTCAAAGAACATCGGTGTAGGCCCCTTAAAATTACGTATTTAGCACTATAGTTCTGTTGCTGCGTTTATTTCTTCTATCGCGATTTTACCTTCAACTCGCTTTCCACGGCCTTTTTTCCGACGGGTATTTAAAGTGAATTAACAGCCTTGTGCTGGAATCACTCACCTCGTCTTGCTATTATGTTTACTCCCTGAGTGACAGCATCTTAATGTAATTAACCCTTTAAAGACGAAGCGTATCTCTTTTATATAAGGACTCAGTGCGTACCGCGCCGTAAACACTCTCCACTTCGGTTATAAAAACCAGTCTCTTAATGTTTTATAAGGCAAAAGTTGCTGTTTGTTCTGAGATCCGTACAAAACACATAAACGCAATGTGGGCACCACGTAGAATTTTTTAATGTTAAACCTGGTCGTATGTAAAGTTACCGCTAGGGTTTAAAAGGTTAATATAATGTAGTCTTATTAGCATGGTCACTCACTTCTTGGTTCAGTGATTCTTTTTTGGCATCTTTTACAGCAGATGCACATTCTTGTCTGTTATTCACCATGTGCCAACACTGTGTGTGTGTGTGTGTGTGTGTGTACGTATATGTATGTATCTATGTATGTATGTGTGTATGTATGTATTCACGCACGCACAAACACGCATGCACAGTTGTAATGTCACTCGCTGCGGGCTGGACGGGCTGGGGATCGAGTCCCAGTGCAGACGACATTTTCCGTGCCGTGCAGACCGGCTCCGAGGCCCGCCCAATAGCTGCACAATGGTACCGGCTCTTTCCCGGCAGAAAAACGGCCGGGGTGTGACTTTAACCACTCACCGCCATCTAACACCGTGGTTAAAGAAAGAGTGAGGCAATACGTCTACTTCCACTCTGTGCGTTCGCACAGAGTTTAACATTTTTTACGTTTATTTCATAGAGATGTGGAACATGCGTCTGATGTTAACGGAACAAAGTCTATTGAGGGTTATGACATTAGAGAGTTGCAGGTAGAGGTCTCTGCGACGGGCCGATCCCTCGTCCAGAGCGAGTCCTGCCGACTGTGGTGTGTGTTTGAGTGTGATCAAGTGAAAATAAAAACCCTCTACACCTACTGTGAACAAGTAGATAGAAGAGGGAAGGACTACGAAACGAAACGAATTTGGAGGGTCTTCGATAATTAAGGGTGCGACAATAGGTTCTATAATTTACACGCTTCGCAAATGATTATTAGGGCTGTCAAATCAATGAGGGTGAGATGGGTGAGGCATGAGGCTGGCATTAAAGGAGTAAGGGATTGATATCAGACATATTTGGGGAAATGGGGAGCTTGGAAGACCTTAACGAAGATTACGGGATACCACCAATATGTCCGTTCATGGCACAGAGCGAAGGCTGTGGACTGGGTTTATCGTGCTCGGTTGAAGTCAAGTGGCGACATCTTTGTGAGCACGGCATTGAAACTTCGGGCTGTGTGAAAATGTACTCGACCAGCTGAGCGACTGTCAGTTCCTGAAGACGGACTGTGCTTTATCTGATTTTTTAGGTGGTATTATCATACGTGTTGGAAGTTTACGGGGTCACTTTGCATGTACACAGGCGTTTCAGTTTACAATCCCGTACAGTCTGTGATCCGGGAAGTACCTTTTTTATTTCGTAATCTAGCAAACCTACATAACATCGTGTCATTACGTTGGCTTTTTATGAGTGTACCATGCGATAATTGATTTAATAAAACACTTTATGGCAGGCGCAAGTCTAGATGTTACCATCTCGCTATTTATATTTGCTCCAGGGCGTAACTGTCATCCAATTGAAACGGGAAATGCGGCGGGACTTAGGTATTCCTGCAGGCAGAAGTTGTTGGGGGGGGGGGGGGGGGGGGGTTGGCAGTTGTGGATACAACTAATTAAGAATTTCGCCTCAGGCGTTAAGTGGTTTTACAGCAACTTTTTTGTTTTATATGTCACGGTGTACTGCACTGCTGCTCCCGATACGAAGCTGGTTTGGATATTACAGACATTTTAGGCATTGAACAGTGTGGTTGTATAGTAAGCTGCTACCGCACGAGAGGACGGTGCATAAAGACACGAACGTACATTCGTAGTTCGATCAGTATTCGAGGGAATCAAGATCGCAGTCGGCTCTGACAAGACGCGCAGTATCATCTGCTTTACGTGCAGACTTGTTTGCACGTAGCAGGTACGTACGGACAAGCCAGACGATGCACGTATACGTATTTGTTCAGAGCCGCTGTGATATGCGCTGTTTACATGGCTGGGTCAATGACGCGTTTGTGCTTCACGTGTACGAGGACTAAGCATTCCACTGACACTGAGGCTCGTACTTCATCTGACAGGTGTCTTCCTCTTGTATAGGTAGGTTCTGAAGTTGTGGACTTGAAGGTATTTCGAGTTTTGACATCAAAGGATAATTCTGGGTCCACATTCTTCCCCTTCCAGCTCTGGTATGAATTAACCCTTGGATTACGGATCAACAAAAGTCCCAACTTTTACTGTGCTGGGTTACGTTTTGTATTCATATTTTTAAATTATTTTCTCAACATTTTTTTTTTCAAAGTTTGTTTCTTAGACTCAGTTAAAGACAGAAAATTGCTTTGATTCATATTTTTCATTCCATTTTTCATAGTTTACAACAAAAATGTGAATGAAATTTCTATAGTGATTGTTCCGGGCAGCTGTTGCATGTTGTTTGAATTGTCTTGTTATATTGTTCCTGGCACACCAGTTCTGAGAACTGGTAACGTTTTAAGTCTGTTTTTCTGTCCTTGGCTCTTGGACATACAGAACGTAACATGAGTACAAAACGATCCAGTTGGATCTGAAAAAAAAATTGTTAAAAGCAAACTTTTCGCTGCATAATGATAATTTTGTGTCAAGGGGACTTAAAGGACGAATAAAAAAATTGGCAAGCCTGCTACTCTATACCGCCGAGAACGGGTGAAGAAAAGACCAAGCCTGGGTCCCCAATTTTGTACCCAGTAAGCTATCCAAGGGTTAATATCGCTGCAAGGCGTTCTCATTTCCAGGAATATGCTGGACACCCGTATCATGTTTAACTGTACAGTGATCTTTCATACAACGCGGAAATTAAGGGATGGGGAAGTGATTACGGCTTGTTCAGCAAAACCGCGTTGCGCAGACTTGTGGGAAAAGTTGGGTTACATACACGCCGACGCTTATGGAACCCCGTCCCCTCAGTCGCTTAAAATAGATACACTCTTGAACATTTAACATTGACACTGTGCTTTGGTAGCCGACTCTTGGCAGTTTACGCGGCAGTTGAGCGAGTACCCGCCCGCGTTTGCCCGCGTACTTGTAGGTTATTCAGCGTTCGGCAAATGTTTTCCCCATGTATTGAATTATTTTAAGCGGTGCGTAGTCGAAACCGCGCTGGCCAGTACCTCGTTGGGCGAGTGTTTCCTGCACATGAATGACTTTCCGTACGAAGGAAAGAATGCCTCCTACATGACTAAAAACTTCCTTGCGGCGTGGAAAATACTTATACGTTACTGAATTTTGTCTCGTGATTTTACTGAATTTTCCTTTATTTGAATTATATGTGGGGCCAGGACAGTGTGGTTGAAACGGCGAGTGTGCTGTGGGCTTTTTTTCTTCAGAACGTCGAGGCCAGTTCTAGGGCCCACCTGTCCTATTCAGTGGGTGTTGGAGGCAAAGCGGCCGAAGAATGAACCTGATAACTAAACCTCAAACTAGTACTGAGGTTATGAAGTAGTGGAACTATACCTCCAGCTCCCGTATGGCTTCACGTTATGTATAGGTAAAACTTTACCTTTACTTTATAATTTATTTGGCTTAAATTTATGTAAAGTTTGTTCACAGTTCAGCATTTGGTTTGGTTACTGTAGACTGTAAAAGGTAAAATTAACCCTAGAACAGGCTTTGAAGGCCAAGAGGAGTGTAAAGTTATAGCTGTATTCTTTCTTTAACCTCGGTGCTAGTTGGGGATGGGTGGTCAGCGCCACACCCGGGCCGCTTTACCCCCCGGTAAAGAGATCCGTTACCCATTGTACAGGAGGCTGGATGGGCCCAGGGCCCGTCTGGATGGGTGCGGAAAATCTCGCCCCGACCGGAATCCGATCCCCAGACCGTACGTCCCGTACCGAGTCGCTGTACCCAGTACGCTCTCCCGGCCTGCAGTGGCAACTGTATGTACTGTAGGTGCTACCTGAACCAAAACTCGCACTTATGGATGTGAATAAGAGAATGCGGATATTAAAATGTTTGTTTCCTTTGATAATTTCGTAGGCGTGCCCTTCGTGATATGATTTTGATATTTATATTCTTCATAGACCCATGTGTTGACGTTAGTATGGCCTTGGACATTATCTCTTGTGTACAGGTACGTCTATGTCAGTGTTGGAGTTCACACCAACATTAAAGCGGGCGTCTGTGATCATACGAGCTGGGTAATTCACACTGCGTTATGACCAAGGTTAACTAAGAAATTTTCAGGTTTGTGTGGCGAATCAGTGCTAATGTGGATTCTGTTTTAGGTGATGACATTCTGTGGGCTGTGTTGTTTTTGTTTCCGGGTTCCATGCTGTCTCCATCTTCAAAGCGAATTGGTTACCGATAGGCCTGCTGTAAGTGTCGGCAGGCACCATTGGTTAGACACTTTGTGTTGGACGTGGAAACGGTAAGCACCCTCGAAACGCCGGCAGAACTGCGTAAATTTACAGAACCGTCGCCCCAAAACAGGATCTGCTTCAGATAACAAGTTTTTCTGTATGGCAAGCAATCCAGTACGCAATTGCGCTCTCGAGACTGAACAGCAAACATTGCGCGGGTCTGTAGCATGGTTAGTTAATGCTCACTGCAAGATGTCATGAAGTTTTCTGCTTTCTATATACCGCGGTTCAAATAGGAAACCTGATATGTATAGCTTCGGGTGTGTAATCTCGAACGTAGAGGGTTTGGACTGCAAAGAGGGTTCCATTACCGAGCCATGCATCAATTTGGATTTAGATGCATGCGGTCACCAGCCTAAGCAGGAATTTACGTCCTTAGAAAATTTAAGACAATTCGAAGTATTATTTCGGGATGTGTTGTGGATAATGAAGTTAGAAACAGTGAAGATAAAAACGTGATTATGAACACACAGACCTCTGGTGGAAAGGTCTGTCTGACCGATCTTGGAAATTTAAACTTCGTTTTACTCTTCGACTAAAAATGTATTTTTTTTGGACGTCGGTACTGTGTCATAAGGCGTGACGCCGTGTAGTTGGGTAGATAATATACCGCCATTCCGTAGGAACCTGCCTCCGTTTTCACAGTAGAATAATGAAGTCCCTGAGGATCGAGGCAGGGGCTTCTTCCGAAACGTCGGTACCTACTCACCTCCTTACCTACGGTCAACATATTTCAATTGTGCTGTAAATTTCGGATTTCGGTTTGTACATATTCGTATTCAAGTAATCAATACGTTATGTTTCTTTGAGACATGACGTTTGAAATCGGTACCCGAATGTGGGAGACTAGAAACAGAAGAACAAGCAGTATTTAGGGCGGGTCGATCCACAATTGACCATATATTTTGTTTAAAGCAACTGATAGAGAAAAAGGTGGTTGTTGATCAACTACTACGCTTATTGTTTGTAGATTTAGAGAAAGCATATGGTAGTGTGCCCCTGCAAAACTTACGGAAAGCATTAGAACACTACAATATTAGTAATGATATTATTAGGGCAATAAAGAGATTGTATGAAAACTCTTTTCCCAAAATTAAAATAAGGAAACAACTTTCTTCAGGATTTTATGTAACAAAAGCACTACGACAAGGATGTAATTTATCGCCCACTTTATTTAAGATATATATTCAGAATGCTTTAGAAAACTGGCAGAAGAAATGTGCAAGGATGGGATTGGAGATTCAGGATACGGCAATATTTTCAGTGCTGTTTGCAGATGACCAACTACTAATTGCACAAGATTATGAGGATTTAGAATACATGGCAAGGAAATTAATAGATGAGTGTGAATTGTGGGGCTTAAAATTAAATGTTAAAAAAACTAAATGTATGGCCAAAGGAGACACATCAGGAGATTTACAACTAGCAGATGGGAAGGCGATAATAAGTCATGTAAGTGAATATACTTACTTGGGGGTAAGAATAACCAAAGATGGAAATCACGAGCCAGAAATTAATGATAGAATTAATACAGGATGTGCAGCCAGAACAAAATTCAACAGCATTTTGTGGGACCGCGATGTGACCCCCAAAACAAAGACTCATATCTAAAGTACAATTACATATGCAGCAGAAACATGGCGTTTAAAAGCAAAAACGGTAGCAAAACTGAATTCCACAGAAATAGACTTCTGGCGACGCTCAGCTAGAATTTCCAGGAAGGACAAAATTAGGAATACTGTCATTAAACAGAAAATGAATGTAGCAAGGTCTCTTGTAGACGATATTAAAACGAAACAACTTCAGTGGTATGGACATGTCCAGAGACTGGAAGAGGGGAGATTGCCAAAAGAAGTTATGAAATGGCATCCACCAGGAAGAAGAAAACGAGGTAGACCTAAACTTACCTGGGCGGAAGGGATTAGAGGACTGATGGGAGAAAAGGGATTAATGGAAGAAGACTGGAATGACAGAAGCAACTGGAGGAAGAAGATAATATAATTGTCAAATGGGCGCAGGAAGATGTGGAAACATTGTACAACCTGCTAAATAAATAAGTGTGGAAGACTGGTTAGGTATTTCTGTATCATGTAAGTGCTTTGGAGTAGAGATTAATTTTAAGTGATTGTTACGAAAAAGATTCTTTTCTCTTTGTCATGCATGCATATTGTTGCATGATTAAAATAAAAGTGTAGTTTAGAGACATGTGGAAATGGGTGCTCTTTTTTCGCACTGTGGGACTGAGTTAGAATAAACTAGGCTGGATGGATGCGCATGTCGCACATACAGAGGATGCTGAGACGGCCATGGAGGTCGTTGTTTCTCAGCTGAAAGTTTTTAAGTAGCTCCTCGGCAACGTGCATGAAATATAGGGCTACAGACACAAACCAACAGAGTCGGACGTGATTGTGATGGCTCTTACACGAGTATATTTTTTTGCGGTCTGTTCCACTCGGATGAAGTGCAGACTTTTTAATGCTAACAAACAAGTCACATTCTCCACAAAGAAAATCCGTTAATATAAACAGAAACGTAAATTAACACATCTGCACATGTTTAAATACTGAGATTGGTATGTTAATGGATATTGTGATCTTACACATTGCCTCTTAACCTATATGTTGGTACAGTTATTTTATACGTTATAAAGTTTAAGATAGAACCGCATTAAAACAACTATTCGAAGACGCCTGCAGCTCAGACTGTCCTAGATTCCGTTAAAAGTATGAAACCATGGCGTGACAATATGTAGAAATATTGTCCCAGTCTTTTCTAGATGCGCTTACAAACCCTCTCACAAACAGATAAGTAAATTTCGGCTTCCTGACACGCAGAATTGGTCTTTTTAATCCTCAGATCCGTTATACTATGAAGCATTTGATATGAGGAACCGATATCCCTGTGTTTCTTTGCTTTTGTGTGGAACTGTACAGCAAGCAGGAAGCGGCAGAGCGAGCGCTTCCAGGAACCCCACCCAACGTGTTGAAATGCGGAGGAACGTCAAACGGACATGGCTGTTCGCGCGGGGTGATATTCACACGCACCTGGTACACTGACCTACAAATACTTTTCGTTTGTTATGAAGCAAGAAAAAGCAGAGAACATTCAGATGTGGCTAAGGAACGCGGTGTTGGATGTTAAGTTTTAATGAGCAAGTAATTTCCTTATTGCTAGGTAGAATGTCAGGTATCAGAAATAATGAAATAGTGATGTGATATCGACAGAAAATATCTAGTTTACTGTAGTGACTGAAGTCTTCAGGCGCGTTCGCAAAATTGCGAAAAGGGACTTTTGGCTTCGTCATGTCTGTCCGCCTGCCCACATGGAACAACTCGGTTCCCATTGGAATGATTTTCATGAAAGTTGACATTTTAGCATTTTGCTACAATCTGTGGAGAAAATGGAAGTCTCGTTAAAATCTGACAAGAAAAACACTTACTTTACATGAATACCTAAGTATGTTTATGATAATATCTCGCTGAATTCTTCGTAGAACGAGAAATGATTCAGGCAAAAGTTGTAGAGAAAATTAAAGCAATCATTTTTGTTCAGAATTTTTTTCCTCAATCGTGCCGTTTATGAGATAATGTGGAAAAATATGGCAGACCCGAGCAGGCCACAGATGACAATACGGCCCATTTGCTTTGCATGCTGGGTAACTAAGGCTACAGACGCACACTCAGAATATGTAATACATATTGCTTTCTACGGCAAAAATGGTTACGCGAACGCACCTCAATGTTACGTTATACGTACATTGCGTGTGTTGTATTTTAGTATTTAAATGTCTACGTTTTGGACGGAAAGATTCAAGATTCTGAAGCGAATATCTGCAAGGGTTCCCGAATTTACTTTGATCTCATTAACTTTTTGGTGACGAGCAAATGACTTCAACGGTAACGATTGTGACCATCGTTAAGCCAGTTTTTCGTGATTCTCCTCAGTCCCTACAGCAACTGTTGGGATGGTACCTGCAGTTCTGTTTCTTTGCTTTCTTCCACGTAATGACCAGTTTCAGTGGTCACTTCATTCGACGCTGTGTGGCCTGAGACGGAACATAACTAAATAAACGATACATAAATATTAAATCCCTGGCAATTTTAATTTGTTTGAGGCATTTCCAAATGTTTTGAGCCACGTCCATATTTGTATTAAGATTATTTTTCGTACTTTGCGTTGTCTTATGTAGCCTGCCTGACACAGCAGCAACATTGTGAAGAAGTCCAGGACTTCTTGACCCTTTAAGATGGGACCGATACGTTGTCCTGAAACGTCGGTAAAGGATTACCACTCGACGCTGCGTTATACCCCAGAAGAGCGCAGATCTCATCAGCATCGCGGCGGAAGCCTCAAATCACGGACCAAAGGCTGTTTATTGTGAACTGTGTAATGACCATGTGGGTTGCATAAAGACTGGAAATGTCTTGGTGAATTAAACGTCGATCAGTTTCTTAGCGCAGACTGTAATCCGTTAAATTAGGTGAAGACGCAACAGAAAGTGATGACTGTGACTCCACGGTTAATTATTTCTAAAGCGAAGGACATGCAAATAATATACAAGTAGGTTCTCAGAAGACACACCGTACCTCCATTACAAAGATCATTCGCCAGATAATTTTTATTGGAATCAGTCACTATTTGTTTCGAGAAACAGAATAACCCCACAAATACATTATCGGGAAGAACTGTGTCATTTAACTTCAAAGTAATCGGTACACAGTCGACATTGCTCTTGCAGGTTTAATGTTAGGTGACCATGAAGGGGCGACATTGAGTACAGGTAGTTTAACGACAGAAAATGCGATTTTTTTTGTTGGATTACAATGCGAATTGGCATTCGGGTATGACATCTGTAATGCGAGAGCGTCTTATGTTATGTTCTTTAAATCAGACAATGCGAACAGAAGAGAAACTACTGTTTGTGCCATACAAGTCATGCACAGACGGTCAACGTGTAGCTATGTTCTCTGTGACCACCTTTGAATGGGAAGCGGTGTGTTCTAGAGCACAACGACACAGGACCAGTGTAGGATTTCCACTCATGCAGGTTTGCAATAAGTGGGGCAAGTGCCATTAAAAAAATGCTTTTGAAAACCCCATGATTTGAATATAGAAGGCTATAATTTTACCTGTTGTGTATGTTGTGAGTTTTGGGTCTCCCTCACAAAGTGACGAACGTAGACTGTCAGAAAATGGCACTGAGGATGATAGTTCGATGTAAGACGTAGGTCATAATAAGAGGATGGAGAAAAATGCTTGATTTGGAGCTTGTTGGTGTGTGTTCTTGACTATAATTTGCTGGGATGAACCAATAAAGAAGTGTGAGTTGGGCGGAGCGTGTAGCTCGTATATGGAGCTAAAAGTGCGTGTTAGGTGTGCAAGAGGCAATTTCGAAGGTATAGATTGGAGGATACTATTAAAGTGGATGTTGGACTGGTGGCTAACAATTCAGCATGAGACAACGGCAAGTTACACGTAGTACCACACGGCACCTCGGACCTGATTGCTCTCAGTATCGTGGTGATGGTTAAGTTCAACTTAGCTGTTAATTTGTTTCCCAGTTGTTTATCGTATGTTAATGTGGACATTGAACTTGTATATTTAAGCTGTTACGAAGAAGGCGACCGTGTCAAAAAAAGACATACCCATATATTTTAGTGCGACAGGAAACCTCTAAACACGTGACATTTTCTGAGGAAGGAGGGGAGCATAGGGGTTTGAGACGTCAATAGAAGTTGCACTGAATAAAGGAGATTTTAATGGGAGTGGAAGTGCCGTGGTTCTCATATACCTCCCGAATTATTATTATTATTATTATTATTATTATTATTATTATATCGTCGGTGTCGTCACGTCGTCGTCATCATCATCGTTATCATTACGACGGCGGCCCCAAATGTAAGTCTTACCTGGCCGTCGCGCTGTTTTAGATCATTCCAAAAATTGCGTTGAGAAAACTGCTTTTGTTTTGACTTCAGCTGCATTACCTCCCATTTCGGGATCCTGCAGTAAGTGACGTAGTGGGCAGTGGAAGCCAAAAACGTCACAAGTGCTGATAGTGCTGCAATGACCGGGCGCTCCAGGTGTTGCCTAGCCCTGGTCATGTACTGTTATTTCAGGTGAGGTAAATGAGACACAACCAAATTTCATAACGATGAGTTACGGTATACAGACGTGGTGGAATTTCAGCGTGTAAACTGCGAGTTGTAAGAAAGGATGCAGGGCGCCGTCGTGTTGTTGGTAACCTAGTGACGAACAAGTTGGGTCTAGATGCAACGCTTCTGATTTGTATTCGGGATCTCTTCGTTTCGAGTCTGGGCTGGTACGCCGATTGTCTTGATCGTGGTTTTTCGTACTCAGTGTGCACGTACATGGGTAAGTGGATAGACCAGTAATTACATATTCGGGTAGATTGGTAGGTAGGTAGGTAGGTAGGTAGGTAGGTAGCTAAGTATATATGATATGTAGATTTTATATCTGATAAGAAATCTAGCTTGGTGTAAAAGTGATATAGATATTGCTTAGTGTGCGATAACTAAAGACTTGCGGTGGGAATATGGATAAGAGGCGGAGGTAAGTCTCAGGTAACTTCACCATCTCTGCATTACGTTCCGCTTAAGGAAGTCTTATCGACTGATAAGAAATCGGACCTTGTTTGCGATGTATAACAAGTCCTTCTGGCCGCTAGCCAAACACGGATTATCACTGGAAGATCTGACACTGTCTAGAAATCTGGCCTCAAGGTTGTTTGCTGTTTTAAAATCTAGCGCTCGAAGCAGCAAATATTTTAGTGTTGGCTCGGGTGTTATGAAGGCAGTGCCTTTGTTGTGAGGGTAGGTCAGTTTGCAACATAAAGCAGTAAGTACTAAGCACTGCATCAGTCGTGATAAATTCGGAATATTGCAGTTATGTGTCCTGACTTGTACTGTGCACTTGAATTGATCCATACCGTGTTGTGTTTTAGCTAGTGCTATTATGCAAGGGGCAATTCAAAAGAAAAGAAAAATTTGATTGCTGTATGTACTGATATTGACAGAACTGAACTGAATGTTTCGGGTATGAACAACGTGAAGCTCCCCTGATTTACATTTGGTTGATTTAAATGTCTCTTAACCCTGTGAAGAAGGAAATTTATCTACATTTTATTCGTAAAAGTTGAGTTCTAACCTCACAGAGAACAAACGCCAGGTCCCTCGTAAAGATCAACCAGTTGCCATTTAGGGAAGTAGTGCATATTCTGAAAATCCTACGAAACCTGTACGTGCAATGTGTGGGCAAACTGGGGAGTTTTTAGGTGTTACAAGCGGTTGGGCTTTAAGTTGTTAATATCGTAACACGTTAGTACGTCCGTTGCAGACTTCCATTGCGCGCCATAGAACGGCGATTATGTGTATTTCCCCCTTTGTGGTTACAGAGTGTTAAAATTGTGAAATTTGCGGAAGAATGACAATGCAGTAGGGTGCTAATACACAGTGTGGGAAGATTGAAAGGAGAGCGGACGAGGGTTGTTAATGATTCGCGTTGATGAGCGACCATCGACTGTAACGTCTGTTGATGCTAATGAACAGATCCGAGACAACTGAAGGATCCATATTGATCAAATTCTGGAAAAACTGACGTTAGTTGGGTTGGGGGGGGGGGCGGCGGGAAGGATGGATCCAACGGCGACGTGATACCGAATGGGAATTGTTTTATTATGTTGAAAGAAGAAAACTCTGGGACGTTTGACCAAATACATTGAAAAGCAGGATGATTACACAGGAAAATGGAAGGTGTGTGTTTAGTGCTACTGTTTATTACGTGCATAATAAAATTATTTTTAATATTGGACTTTACTTACATCACCGTGTGATCAGTACAAGTTGCTTATTATTAGAACTAATCAGTGAATTGCTTATTGGATTTAACTCGGCTGGTTTCAATCACCTTTACTAGGTTGCGTTATTAATCGTCTAAGGGAATTAGAACGTAACTGTTTAGAATATAACTGTACTGAGCCCAGTTATTTTTGAGACGCTAATAGTTGCATAGGTAGTCCAGAAATTTGCAGCCTTTGTGGAACTAAAATTTCGTTACGGTGTGCATAACAAAAACCACCACAAGACTCTATTCTGAGACTGCTGAATCCAGTCCACTTAGTTTTTCCTTAATATATTTTTTAATATTATCTACCCATTTTTTATTTAGTATTGTCTTTCCATTTACTCCTAGGTCTCGTAAGTAATCTCTTCCTGTCAACGTTTCTGACTAAAATTTTGTATGCGTCCTAGCTACACGATCCGCCCAACTCACCCTCTGTATTTTGATCAGGCCATTGGCATTTGATGACAGTATGAAGTTGACCATTATGGTTGTCAGTATTGTAAGCTGTACATTGAGCCTTCAACATTTGTAGCAGACCGTCCCGGATGACATGTTCTAAGATTTATTTAAAAATACGTTTTTGTTACGGAAAGTATGCCTATGTCATGCGCAACTGTAGAATGCTGCCATAATGACAAACATGTCGGTGGTCCATCTGCAGACAAGGGCGCGTTACGAAACGTCTGCTGTTTGTGCGGTATTTGAGGTTCTTACAGCGGTGTCACTGAACATTCAAGTGTTCTGGGATGTCACGTCACGTGGACTGGTAAACGGGTACCGACCTTTCGAAGGATCTTATTGCCTGCATCTTCACACTCAAACAGTCGACGACCCTGAAGATGAAGGCACTAAGATAGTTCAAAGCGTCGGTAACTCTTCACAAGCATTCACTGCGTAAGATTCCGGGAGACTTAACCTTCATTTTCTATTCATGTTTGACTGTAAATTTAGCCTCAACTTTGCCGTCGTTTTCGTTGTATAAGATGCGTAACTAATGCCATTCTTGGCTCAAATAACAGTTCCCCAGGGTGCAGTTTGAAACTATCCTTAATTATACAAGATACGCCTGTCTCTTCGTTACGGAGTTTGCCCATACGGACAAGTTCAGGACAACTTGCTTCACATGACTGCATGATGGGTTGCATATATATATATATATATATATATATATATATATATATAAGGCTGATAACGCGAGTTGCATTTTGGCCTTAATTTATCCTTAAAATGTAAATAGGTTAAAGGAATCAGAATGCTGAGAAATGGAGCGCCCTGTAAGTTGTAATTATGGGCAGCGTCTTAAAGACATATGTGGGGAGTGGAGGTAAATCACACATTCTTAACTTCAGTACCAGAAGATGAGAGATTGTCTTTACGTCGCTGGCCCATTGCTACCAGGTATGGGCACCATTGGGTTGGAGTTAGGGCAGAGTAAATGTTAGGAATGCTTGCGTTCAGTTCAGGTCCTTTTGGCGTCCCGTGTGCTGTCGAAAAGCATGAAGGTTAAGACACACAAATCTTTTTCCTGTCGTCTTATATGAGTATGAGTGTGAGTCTCGGCCTGTCATGTTAAGGGCAGAACACAGACTGAGGGTGAAACATCACTAATATGTAACCGTGCTTTTTCCATTATCACTCAGCACAATCACTTTCCTCTTCAGGTGAAGTTGAAAGCAGACTAAGTGAAGTCGAAAGCAGACTAATTTCGAAAGCTTTTGTGTGTGTTTGTGCTCCGTGATAATGGAAAAAGCCCGGTTACATATTAGTGATGTTTCACACGTTAATCCATTGTCAGAAGATTACATGGTTTAGACTGGGGGTGTTGTAGAACCGGGTGCGAAGTATAAAGTTGGAACCTAACAACAAGGAAGCATGAGTAGGCTGGAGAATATTATATTGTATAGTGAGGAGTTTCGTAATTTGTGTGCCCTTCGTCGATTGGTACGATGAGGTGGACTGGACTTGTAGCGCGGATGAGAGAAGAGAAAGCCTGCAGACAGGGTTGTAGTCTAAACGTCTGTAGGGAGAATACCACTCGGAAGATAGAAGAGCAGATGGGGGATAATACTAAATTGTATCTGAAAGAAGTATGGCGGAAGGGAGGGTATGGACTGGATTTATTCTGATCAGTAGAGGAATAACTGGCGGGCATATGTCACTCTTTGGTTTTCAGAAGGTACATAGACACTGTTGACTGACGGAACAACTATTAGCTTCTCAAGAAGGACTTTGCTGTTTGGAGTCAGCGATACATCAAAAGGCAGAAGAGTAAGGGAAGTATTGCTTTAGAGATGGAAAGCTCAATTTTGAACGCAAGTCTTCGAAGTAGAACCGTTTAATAAGGTTGCGGTTGCAGTGGGAGAAGAGCTGAAGTGAGAGGGTCACCCATTAACGTTATTACATTTTCAAATCAGTCTGTAAGATGCCATGAAACTATGTTGGGTCAGTTATCCTGTACAATATACAGTTATCTTTCTAAAGTACAGTGAAACCTATGTTGGTCACCTTTGGTTCCATTCAAAGCCGCCCAAATTATACAGGTGGTCAACTTATGGAAACCACTTGACACTGTGAAAATTGAATTATACGCTATCACTTGTGCATATATACGGTTCAGAGTGCAGAAACAGGCGGTGGGGTTGGAAGGCAGGTACATACCCCGGTCAGTCAAATATAGTAATGGGTCTGTTGCTATCAGAAAATTCGAATGTGTTGTCCATATTTGTGGGAAAATGATGGAGGGAGAGTGGGCAAAAGGCAATTTTGCAAATGAATGAGAATTTCGGACAATGTACGATATGACACAAAAACCTTACGACACTTTTGGGTGGCCAACGTAGGAAGTTCGAACTTACACATAAAGCATGGCACTGAATATGAAACCGTGGTCAAGATTTAAGATACACAGGTGGCCATGGTATGGAGTAATGACCCTGTATAATATTATATGAATTTGCCCGTTCCGTAAAAGTGTGTTGAAGTGTGACAGGTGGTCGATTTACAAGGATGGCCAACCTCACAGGCCTTACTGCAGTTCTTTTCAAACGCTATGACTGAATGCTGGAGTGTACTTAAAGTTCCGAGTTACACACGATAAATAAAACGGTAGTAACTGAAGTGATACCCACCAATTTTGTTTTCAGATTTGTGCGTAAAGTTTATGCCATTAAAATGAATTTTTGATTGTTATAAAGCGACTGTAGTGGAAATGACTCTGTACATTAGGCGTGCATTTCATTTTTGCTAGTTTTCAGCTTTTAGCAGCGATATAGCTGACGATTCCATTTTTCTGAGATATGACGCTGCGTCACTGGGTAGTTGGTTCCTGACGTTTCAAGATTACTGCCAAGAATGTGGCGTCATATGTCAGAAGAGCGGAATCTTTATGTATCATTTCTTTCTAAAGAACAGCTAAGGACAACTGATCTTAACTCCTGCCCGTTATCTGGCTTTATATTTATCTTAAAGTACACTAAGAATATACAAAGTGAATACATGAACATTACGGTGACGTAACGTTATACACGTGCAATTACCAGATTCTAATCTACTTTAACGTAAAACTGTAAGTGAATGCGCAGGCATTACAGTGACATAACTTAAGATAAGTTCTTGTATCAGTGCTGGTCTGATAACGAATGTTTCCACTGGCAGGGTACATTAATTACACTACATTGTTAAACTGCCAACTGACTAGATATCCAGAATTTCCCGTGGGCAACGCTGACCTTATACTTCGCATGAGTGAGTGCATTCGTTGATTAACTACTTAAAGACTAAAATTAATTTACCGTGCCCTTCAAAGATTTTCCCACTTGACACAGTGCACAGCGTCTTTCTGTTACAAAGGACAGAAGGTTAATGTGTAAGGAAGCTTTCGCTGTTTATTGTAAGAATTATGTAGAACACATAAATACCCTGTGTGGGAAAAAATGCAGGTTTTCTCACCGTTACACGTGGTGCATATAGTTACCACTGAGCTCTAAATGGTTAAGTTACATGGGAGTTTCAGAACGTATGGTAACAGCGTGTCACGCGGAATAGCGTTATGCAACTGCAGATTTCCAGATCATTACGTCAGCGTAACTGCTAAGCTTTGTTGTGGTACACTTCAACGTTTACGGCAGGCTATTGGATGCTAAAGGTCTGGGTTGCTACTCGAAGGCATCATTTTGTATGATAACGCCAGGCCTCGTGCCAACCGGACTTGCAGCTGGTTAAGCGCTACAACTGGGTCCCGATCTCAAGCCCAGTGATTTCCAAAGATACTTTGGGCACCTTAAGTAGCACTTCGCTTCCAAGCGACTTGCAACAGACGATGACGCAAACAACCTGTCACCTCCTCTAGGCTGGGGTACAAGCCTCGGTGCAACAGTGAGACAGGTGCTTAAGTGACAGTGATGAGTACGTGGAAGTCTGATGTGTACAATCTGATACCCATTGTCATGTGTACACTGGAGGTCAGAATAAATTTCTCGGCATCGTATTGTTTGTACTTTTTTTTAAAGCGCTTTCGCAAAATTGCGAAAACCCCCATGGAGCGGAGTCCTTGAGAAACTAACAATTCCTCAGCCAATCAAGAAATTTCCCGCAGCTTCTGGAACCCGAATGTTTTTTAACGTCCTTCCAAGAGCCCGCCACTTGTCCCTGTCCCGGGACTGATGAATCCATTCTGTCCCATCTAATTTGTGTGAGATTCATTTTAATATTACCCTGCCTTCTACGCCTATGTTTTCTGTGTAGTCTCCTTTTTGAACCGAAACCCTGTATCTTTTCTCTCCAGCACCTGCTACATGCCCCGCCTATCTCATTCTTGATTTGATCACTTGAATAGCATTTGGTGACGGGTACTGACTTTCAGTTTTCTTTCATCCTGCTGTTATTCCTACCCTCTTAGACCCAAATATCTGCCTCAGCACCCTATTCTCGAACACCCCTAGCCACTATTCTTACCTTAGTATGAGAGACCTAGTTTCACTCGTAAAACAACAGACAGAATTATAGTTCCTTATATTTTAATCTTGATGTTTTTAAGTAGCAAAAGGGAAGCTAAAAGATTCTGGGCCGAGTGAGTTACAGAATTTAGTCATAAGTTTGTTCGTTTGATTCCCACTAATACAGAATTCCAGAATACACATACAGCTTCTTGGATACAACATGGAATTTCAATATTTTTATTGTATTCTTAACTCGTAACAGAAGCCAATAAAATTGGTTTTGTTCTCCATATAAAGTTACACGGGCAATTTATTGTCGTCAGCAAAGAGAGAGAGAGAGAGGGGGGGGGGCGTGCATTATGCGCTGTGTCTCTATTCTAGTCTTGCATTTTATATATATTACTGTAGCGGATTTTGCGTCTTTTTGAGCTCTGTTTCAGGACCGTGATTTAAATAAGGCATTGTCGCTCCAACATTATAATGTCGCACCTCAGCACTGTAGGTATTGTTTAGGCAGAAAGTACAATGATGGGGTGACCTCCAGCGGCATTATATTTGTACCAATTTAGTTTAAAATTCGTCAGTTTCTTAAAATGTTACGACATGTAGTGTACGCCCATACTTCTGTGTAAAATACGAGTAATTAACTTACACCAAAAACAGAATTAATGTGTTATAACTAGTATTAACTGATGCGGTCAGATTTCGGAGTGTTTCTTTCAGTTTCGTCTGTGTTCTCATATTATCGATGTTACGTGTGTCACAGTTTAAATCTGGCTGTGACTGGCTTAACAGCTCGGCGCATTTGTCTTTTTGTAACTATGACTGAAACCGACGTCTTAAATCCTTCAGCCATCACATGTTGAGTGTCGCCATCTTTACTGTTCAATATTGAATTGGATTCAATTGAATGACTGACTGAATTTAATATGTTTTGTTTTCCACAGAGGTGAACGTGGGATGACTGACTGAATTTAATATGTTTTGTTTTCCACAGAGGTGAACGTGGGAGAGACAGCTTCTGTGACCTACCTCACAACCATGGCTGAACTTGTGAGAGACATAATACATGGTTACCGAGACATCATGGACAATAAAAGTGGTGAGTTTGCCCTAGCTGAGTGTTATGTCGTGTAATTGTAAGAGAATTTTAAGTAATTTCATTAAATTTTGTATTGTCCCAAATAATGGGAGGAGAATTAATTTGTCATGCCTGTAGACTACAGGGAACTCTGCTAGCAGAACCTGAAGATTGAACATGTCATTTCCGAAGCCTGCCAATGGGGCCAGGCAACCTGACCGGTTTTATCACTCTCCAATTCTCACCACTTGTCTTCCTGAGAGTGTTCCTAATGTTAGTCTCGCGTGTGAGATTTGAGATCCCTACATGGTGGTACCTGTCCACCAAACTTCACGGTGTCACATTGCTGAAGGCTGTAATTGTACTTGCCCTTGTCCTCGGATTTTCAGGCAGCTTCGTTAAGTGTCCAGATACTCATCAATAAGGCGTCTAAGCATAAGCAAGAGAATTAGGCAGACCAAAAAGATAGGCATTCAGCATATTTTGCCTGAAGTATTTTTCTTGAAAGTGCCATGAGATAGCAGTAAATCCCTCGTATTGACTGGAATGTGGAACTGGTCTGTTAGGAGTTTGTTTGTGTTGATATTTTGCGATAAAGTGTCGCACCAACACACACACACGCACGCACACACACACACACACAAGATATAACTTTATCTTGAACGCTGCTCCTGCACTGTGGCATTTTGCTAGGACCTCTGTCGTGAAAGGTTACAGAGCACACCTGAACTGAAGTGGATTGAAACACTTCCCTGGGCGTTCCAATCACAGCAGTCCGTTATCTGGAAATAGGTTTCGACTGTAATAACAATTCGACTGTGTCCTACATTTTTATCCAGAATTACTAAACTTCGTGAATTTTCTTTTCTTTCCACACCACACCCTAGTGGACTGATGATGGGCTGCCCGAGGTCCAAAGCTGCCGGTATCAATTGGATAGGAGGCCGAAAGGGAATCAAAGACGGTGTAGGCGGCATATAGAGGTGAAACACATTTTAAGAAGTTTTATAAATCCAGCTCCATCCTCTAGTCTGAGTTCCGTCTTAACTGTATTGCTACATCTTTTCTATTCCACAAATTACCTATTGCTACGTCTAGGTCTTCGCTTTATTTTCCGTTGGTTTTCTCTCTCCTTCGTCCCAGCAATTAAGTAAACGCTGCGAGGGTCGTGTCTTAAGGCTTCGAACTGCAGGCTGTGCAATTCTAGATCCTAGGAGACATAAACACATTTTAAAATAACTTTCAGGTAAATAAAAATGCATCTTGTCAACAGATGTAGGCATAAGCAGAATTACTGAGCTGACTGAAAATTGTGTGTAAGTTTAAAGGAAAATAACAGACTGTCAGAACAGATAATAGATGACGTGCCTAGGGGAGGGGAAGTCTTAAGAAGAGGGCCAAAAAGATGAAGTAATAGCAGACCACATGGATTAATAAACGAGAGATGATGATGATTGTGATGATGACGATGATGATAAGTATCATAAAGTCCAGAAGGACGTAATGGCAACGAACAGGGGATGGAAAATGTATTAGAGCTTTCACGATGCCGTCTTTATCCAAAGTCGAGCTGAATAACTGTCAGACGAAAAGAAAAAGAATGAAATTCGCCCTCACTATCGAGACGGCGCTTTGTTATTAACTGCACTTTGGTAGCTTACCGTACTAGCAAATTTTCTGCAAAGTGTTATGAATTATTATTTCTGTTAAGTTGGTAACTGCGGCACTGCGAACTAAGTATGGGGAAAGCGAGAGGGGTGAACCCGCCTAAAGAACAAAAAATACCGCATTTAATACTAGAGTACTTGTTCCGGTATCAAAATTACCTGGCCGTTGTAGGCGTACATTGTTTGTGAATTAAATTTAAAAAGTGGCGAAAATTGTGGTGCGTATTAAGTGGTCGTACTGTGAGAGATGAGTTGCCAGAGTTTGTACTGACAGATGGCTTGGAGGCTTGTTGAAATTCAAACACATCCCCACCCTTCCGAATCAGTCCCCCCCCGCCCCCCACTGAAGCTATGAATTTTCTTGTGAGAAAGTCTACATTCGGTTATCTACTGTGCCGCTTCGCTGGGAAGGGTAGACACCAAAACATTGTTACGAACTGAATACCGAAGGCCGATTGTTTTGAAAATTCCGCGACAGAATCAGTACTCTAGATACTGAAGTTGAGAGAGAGAGAGAGAGAGAGAGAGAGAGAGAGAGAGAGAGAGGAGGAAGTGAGGAGTAAAAGAGTAGGGGGTAACATTTTTATGTTGGGGGGGGGGAGAAGGAGCATCACTTAGAATGTTCCTACGCGTCGCCCGTTCGTCCTTCTGGTAGTACTGTGAAAATGAAAACGTAGATGAAGGCGTTAGAATGATGACGGCAGTAGTTCGAAATAAGGACCTCGATAGTTTGAGTTCTCGTTAATGCTCAAGCGCTAATTTGAAGATCTAATTTAATTAACTTATAAAGCACGGGGATTAATTTTGATAAATTTAAATCGGGAGGGCTGCATGAGAAGCATGCGGTAGCAACCTGGAATCTTGGGAACCATTTCAACATTTGCTTGGAGACAGAGGAAAACCAAGCAAGCGGGTGTCGAGATGAAAAATCAGATCACAATCTGGAACAGTGTTGTTAAATAAAGTATCCAGGCCGGGACATAACTCACAAACAGACCAATTAACTACTTAAATTAGATTCTTTCGTGAGAAGCTAACAGGTCCTGAGCTGGTAAAATTCCCCGCATTTTATGGAACCCGCAGGTTCAGTACCGCATTAGAAGCTTCTGTCACCTGTTCCTATTCTGAGCCAGATCAATCCAGTCCGTGCCTCCCAATCTCATCTGTTGGAGATCCATTTTAATATTATCTCGTCCCATTTACGGTTACGTTTTCCAAGTAGTATCTTTGCATCACATCTCCCCACCGAAATCCGAGCCTCTCCTGCCTCCCATACGTGCCCCATGCCCCAGCCATCTCATTCTTCTTGATTTGATGACCCGAATAATGTTTAGTGAGGAGTAGGCCTAAAGGTCTGCAGGCCGCGACATACAGAACGTCTTCTCCACGGAGGAAGTGCAGAAGTGTAATTTGGGCTGACACCGGAGGTCAGTGGTTCAAATTCACACTGCTCGTTACAGGATATCTTTGCGTTTCTCCACTTGTTCACAGGACATCATCATAAATTACAACTTTAACAGACGTTGGATGCAGTTAAAAGACAAAGGGTTAAATTGCAAGACTCCACTCCCCTTCCCATTTTAAAATTCATTCCCGTGTGTTACAGGAGAGCCAAATGTAAATAGGTGGTGACGGGTTGACCGCCACGCCCTAAGATAAATACGTGTCTATTCTCTTTCAGTTCATTTGTCTCACAAATAATATGAGACTTCGCAAAGTGGTCTGTTATGAAGCACGCTGGTGTGACAGGGATAGTATCTGTCATCAGCCGAACCCATGAGTACGTCTTTACTTGGGCGTTCTTTTTAAAATATACCTACCTGGCTGCTGATCTGTCAGTATCTTGATATCTACATTGATTTCTGACAAACTGCTCTATACTGGGAAGGAAACTTGCATTAATAATATTTGATTTCCATCTTGCTGTGTAACGATGTTTATATATTTAAGGAGGAAAGTCTTTTTGGTATGGAAACGTACTTTGTAGCCTTTTCCGTCCTTAAAATTAAAAGTGCAGGCTTATATGGTCCCAGTGATGTCTGCGAAGGCGGTCACGTGTGTGTGTGTGTGTGTGTGTGTGTGTGTGTGTGTGTGTGTGTGTGCTGTCAACCACTTTAACTTTTAAGCCAGCTGAAGGAATTTTACGAAACTTTGTACGAACATTATGTGTGCTGTAGAATATACAAGAACAACATGGCGACGTGCAAAAATTCCATATATTTCAGTTTAATAATAATAATAATAATAATAACAGTGAGTCATTGGAGGGAGAAAGATGTGTAAAATTTGGTGCGGATACGAAGCATAAACATAAGTACGTATTACGTTAGATACATTATTTGTTAGTCAGCAGGTACAAACATGGCGAAGATGCGAAGCTTCCAAGTTTCATCCTTTGCAGAATGAGTACTTAAGTAACAAGTTTTCTACAAAAATAAATAATAATAATAATAATAATAATAATAATAATAATAGCGTAACTGATCTCTTATGCTGGAGATCTTTGTAACAGGAAAGTAAATTTTCTAGTTCCTTTAGGAATTTGCGTTTTTAATATTTATGCTGTTTGGGTGTAGATGTTTTACTTATCACTTTATTTGAGCCTGGCTGTGTTGGTAGTCTTATGTAACAAGTGTGGTTGAATCGTTTTTGAAGTTCTGATAAAAAGATCTAAGTTGTTCCAACCCAAAATTTTGTTTTCGGGTGAAGAGAACTTTGTCAAAACTCGTTCCCATGCATTATAAGTGTATGCGTTAAAGGAACTGCGTCATTAGCTTCTTAATCCATTTTTAATGCCCATTTTCTTTACTTGATTGTGCAGTTTCGCGGTTAATTAAATAAAAATGAAAAGTTTGTTGTCACGACACTCTCGTTTCGTATGAACGTTTTTGGACAGTAACTGAAAGCTTTTGTCGCTGCTGTATGGGTTTATCATCGTGTCTTATTCTGTTTAGGAAGTGTAACGTTTCTTGAGATTCATGCTTGTGTAATCGGAATTCAGCTTGTCAGAGCGAACACGTTGCTTTTTTGCGGGTATCCTGTAATTGAGTGTAACGTGAATGTGTGGAACTTTTTTATTCCTCCTTCTTGAAGGTTACATGAAGTATTGCAGCGAGAAGTGGTGAATGAAGCAAGAGTCAGATGTCAGTAGGAGGCACTTGAATTTCTGTTCAAATGACACTCAGTACCTAACTAAACACGAAAGAATTTGACGTGTTTATGCTCACTAACTTGTAATATCTCGCCATATAATATCTCATGGAAGCCTCATATGTTGTAAGTTTCGTAGTATCTTGTCTATCAGTACGTCTGTATTTAAACACTAGCGACAGAAGTTGTAGTAATTAACTTTGGTTCTTATTTCACTGTTTGTTATAGGGCTGTTTATGTGAATAAATATGTTAGCACCTGTAAAGTCTGCCTACCACAAAGCGTCTAACGACATTGAACATGACAAACAAATAAGGAGATATACATACCCCGGCTGACATCAGAAGAACTCGCGATCGCGCTATGGTACGGGCATAGACTGAGGATCAAAGTGCCGAGGAGAATATTTGGACCTGGTAATGATGAAATAGCAGGAGTTCTTGTGGGCACGCCACGAGTTGGCGCCGACTGTATGTAGGCGGGAATGGAGGGTAACTGTGCGCATGCGCGTTACACTATTACTGGTGCTTATATCTGGTTTTAAGATATCATTTGTGTCTGATTTCTTTATCCTGTACTGCAAGTAAGTGGACGGACGTTTTGTGGGAACTGCGTAACGTAGAGTTTCGCCCCGCCTGTCCAGCACCGACGACTTCTCATGGTGTGCTCCATAATACATATTCAAGAGAACAGAAGCTCTGTTCTTCACATCATGTTATTGTAACGAAGAAAGTAAGGACGATAAGATGGGCAGGATGTGTAGATGGCGGGAGATGAGGGACCATACACAGCTGCGATAGGAAATATTAAGGGAAGATGCCACTGGGAGAGGCAGGTATTGATGAGGGAGTTATATTAAAATGTAAAACGAAGTTGTCCGTAAATTTCACATTGTCCGTGTACACACTTGAAGGCATGTAGGAGGAGTGGAGGCACAGCGCCATCCTTCCTTAACCTTGGCTCTAGTTGGAGGTTAGTTGTCAACATCACGGCTTGGCCGCTTTACTCTGGGGCAGAACCACGGTGCCCATCGAATAGGAGGCTGGGTGGGCCACACAGCCGGTCTGGACGTTACGGAAAAGGGATTCGGCCGCGGACCGTCCATCCCATACCGGCTACACAATCCCGACTCCATATATTAAAATGTATCTTAAATAAATGAGGTGTTATATTACAGACCGGATTAAATTGGCTGAGGATACTGGGACACGGTACGTTTCGGGTTACATAAAATTCAGGGCGTTTTTCTTGTCTAGCTGATCGACTGTCAGCTTTTCAACACGGACGCTCTTAGTTTTGCAGTCCTTTCATGAGAGTATGTTGAAGTATGTCACGATCACTTAGGCCTATACTTCATTTACAGTGCACTCTTCATTGTCGTAGCATTCGACACCACTTAGCAGTAAAGTGGTAATCAGCTATAACATTGACATCATTTATGTTAAGTGTAATCGTCATGGATGCACAGCATTATGTACCCATGAGACCTTCCTCATGACTCTGTACGTAAATTAACGTAACTGTATCCGGAATCGTCAAAGTGGGTTTAACAGTGCTTGCAGTTCAACGTGTGCTTATGTCAGAGAGCTTTGTACTCCTGTTTGTCTTTAATTTATGGTACTTCGGCGTCGGATTTGTGTTAATAAGCAGAGAAGAGGGTATGGAGACTTTCGGCTGGCCTTCTTATTATTCCTTAATGCATTTTTTGGGGGGGGGGGGCGGAGATTGACAGAGCTTAAGAGAGCGCCGCATCCGCGAACTCGAAGGCAGTGTACGCCTGAGATACGCAACGTGCAACACAGCTTGGGAAGAGGCGACGCAGCCATCTACCCAACTGACACACCAGTCTGCACCGGGACACACGTTTGTTTACGATGGGTTTGTCGGAGGAGTGTGTTATGTTGCTAAACTGTTGCAACTGCGAATAATTATGGTGGTATGGGGACGGCAACAGGGAACATTGGGTCAATTTCTATACTGCAGGAAAAGTTCTGACCTGTGGCGTGTATGTAACACACGATGAAGGTACGCATCGTAATAGTTACGCGGAAATGCATCTCGTGTCCGAGGAATGCTGTCGTGAACCGTGTCATTGTGTTCGACTGTTGATATGAAGGGACGCAAAGTGCAGTACTCGCCGAAGAACGTTTTGAATATGTCTGAGATAAGTTAACTTTATTTTGTATCATCCACTAAGATAGTACGTACTTACTATGTGTGGACAGTTTATTACACGTTGAAAGATCAAGCATTTATAGTCCGCTTCTTGTCACGGCGCAAGATATTTTTCGCTTCACCAAAACTTCCGGACCCGCTCTGTGGCCAATCCAGCCACTGTTCAATGCATATTGGGGGCTCCTTCGCAATCTCACGGCGTATTGAATAATAATAATAATAATAATAATAATAATAATAATAATAACAATCGTTTCGTAGTCCTTACTTCTTCTACCTACTCAAGTAGGTGTAGAGGTTATTTTCACTTGATCATACTCAGACACACCACAGTCGGTAGGACTCCTCTGGACTAGGGATCGGCCCGTCGCAGAGACCTCTACCTGACAACACAAACACTCACAAGAGACAAGATCCATGCCCTCGGTGGGATTTGAACCCACGATCCCAGCAAGCTCTCGGCCGCAGACCGACGCCTTAGACTGCGCGGCCACTGGCATCGGCACTCATAATAATAATAATAATTATGCTTATGTCTGTAATAATGCAATCAACGCAGATCTTCACTGTCCGTACCAATATTACGCTAGTGTCTTCGCCTTCACTGGCCCTTATGGCTGTAACGTTGCAATAAGCATGCGGTGTGGGTGGGGTAGAGCTTGCTGCATTAAATGTTGCAGTCGCTTTGTGTCCGTCATGGTGCTGTTGGGAAGATACTGTCTAGACTGCCAGCGTAGAATACACAGTTCACAAGTCAGATTCTTCGTGTTGCATGCTGCGTGCCTCTGATGAAGACTGCCTTCAGCATAAGCGGTCGTAGAAATTCCGTTCCTTAAGGGAGAGAGTGATCTTAGTAGTTGGTACAGATTCTGTGTTTATCGCTTTTTAGGCGCTTTTCGCAAGATTACGCAAAACGACTATTAGCGTCGTCATGTCTGTCTGTCTGTCTGTCTGTCCATCCGCATGAAACAACTGGGCTCCCACTGAACGGATTTTCATGAAATTTGATATTTGAGTATTTTTCGAAAATCTGTCGCGAAAATTCAAGTTTCATTAAAATCTGACAAGAATAACGAGTACTTTACATGGCGACCTGGGTACATTTATGATAATATCTCGGTCAGTTCTTCTTAGAATGAGAAATATTTCAGACAAAAGTTGTAGACAAAATCAAAATATTATTTTCAATAACTTTTTTGCGAAAATCATACCGTTTGCGAGATAATGTGGAAAAATATGATAGAGCCAGACAGACCACAGATGACAGTATAATACAGCGCATGCGCTTTGCATGCCGGGTAGCTAAGGCTGCACGCACACACACAAACACACGCACGCACTCACGCACGCACACACGCAGAATATGTCATACTCATTTCATTTCCACGGCAACTGGTTATGCGAACGCGTCTCGATGTTATGTATGTACGTACAGTGCATGTCTTGTTTTTAAGTCGGCCTGCTCATTTGAGCGGAGACTGACGTTGATCGAAGCTGAATTCTCTATGCACTTGTATCTTCTGTGGTGACCAGTTGCTTCATAGTTGGTGTCATAGCCCACTTTTCTTAGCCTAGCTCTTTCAGGAGCGACCTCATGCTGGACACAGCAGTTTGCCAAATGGCGGCCTTTGCTTAACTATGCCACGGTTGATCGCCTGAGAAACGTAAACTAATTGTGGGGCCTAACTCTCTTTGCCGAAGGTAAAGTGGCCGCCTGGGAAAGAGACTCGCTATTCATTGTAGAGGAGGCTCGGTGGGCGCCAGTGCCGGACTGGACGTATGCTGAAAATTTGGTACCCACCGGGGTTCGATCCTCGGGCCGTCCAGCCTTCCTACGCTGTCCCGGACCCCTCACTGTGGGACTTTATAATCCTAATTCTGCAAGTTTCTGATGTTAATGTCGTAAAGCTTCTACGCTACATGCCGGAAGACTTGAATCCAGCAACAGTGCTGTGAGAACCTCTGGTGTCGCATACTGCGGTCGTTTGTTGTAGTAACAGATATTGTGACTGAAACGTGTGAATGGGACTGTGGGACTGGAATCAACTTTCGTAAGGAACTTACGTAAAAGAGAATTTCTGAGAATAATTTAGGTCTGTGACATGGACTTTCGTGAAAATGCTTCCCGGCATGTAATGAAATTATAAATTATTGCCCTTCTGCATGATTTGTGTTAGTACAAATTCAGACTTGATTATATTAGCCTGATACAATCTCAAAGCTTCGCACCGCTGCCATATTTGTAACCATTACGAGTCGATAATTCGGACATGGTTTGTGGATTTCTCCGTGCTCATCACGTGAACTTTTATTGACCTAGCTATTATCGTGTATTTTCACAAACAGACAAAGCTAGATGTACATTTCACGCGTCAGCCTGTAAAGATTGCGTATTTTAGGGTCTGCTTGTACGGAGAATTTGGGGATCGCGATGCTAGTGCCACTCGCAACACGTTTGCAAGGCCGATGTATCGACATTATGCCCATTTTTGTATGAAATTATAAAATAGTGATTGTATCAAATTCTATGAAATTCGACCAATTCGTTCGAAGTATATTACGAGGAACAAACATGCAAATGGTTATACAGGCGTACTGGCATCGTGACCCAACTTTCCATATGAAATAAGGAAAGCTGTTACCGGGAAAGAGGCGGCAGTCCTGCAACCAACAACGAGTATTTCCGCATACATCGAGTGTTAACGGTTGGAAAGCCCAATGCTAACTATATGTACCACTTGCTCTAACGTTTAATACGTTGGCGTTTTTCTCCACTCGATGTGTTTATGTGTTCCTTGTCATTATCACAACAAACAGCTATATTTTTTTCCCCCTGTACAACTTTACCCGATTGGTCTTCTTAATGAAAGCCCGCACAGTTCTCTGTGCCGTACGAACTGAATCTTTTTATATAATGTAGAGTAATCTTTGTTTGCGAAGGGTTAGCGTCTGACACTTCATGAACCCATGTTTTGTCATGTAAAAGCGAGTCTGTTGTCTGCCTGAGTAGGTCCGGTGTACTAGATATCGATTTCGTATTAAGCCATCACTGTCGGTTTTCTCTGCAGCCTCATTTTCATTCGAATTCATCTAACTAAGAGAATTTTATATATAGGCCCATTCTAAATCAAAGTATTATGGGAAACCTTTTCTTTCTGTTGAACTGTTTGATCGCTGAGGCTGTCTGCCAGATGAAACAAGGTAGGATAGGGATATTGAGTGTTCAGCCTGTGGTTGGAAAGAAGAGGCGCATACAGGGTTTTGGTAGGGAAACCTAACGGAAAGAGAACACTTGGAAGAACTAGGCATGCATGGGAGGATAATATTAGAATGGATCGGTTGAATAAATCGGTTGGGAGGGCGTGGACTGGATTGATGCAGCCGGCACGTGATGTTGACCACTTAACTTCAGTCTAACGCGGAGGTTAAGAATGAGTGGAGCTACACCTTTGCTGGTGTATGCCTTCATGGCGTCAACAGGGACGGCGTCTTTACACAACTTAGCCGTTTACACTCCTGTTCTACATACTACAGACACTTTTCGGTTTTTTAAAAAACTGTCATCGTTCGCAGTACTATTGCATTTATGAATATTTTGTCAATTTCGATTTCGTTATATTAACCCTTTAAAGCCTAGCGGTAACTTTACATACCACCAGGTTTAACATTAAAAAATTCCACGTGGTGCCCACATTGCGTTTATGTGTTTTGTGTGGATCTCAGAACAAACAGCGATTATTTCGCTACACGGCATTAACTGATTCGTTTTTACAACCGAGACGGAGAGTGTTTACAGCGCGGTACGCACTGAGTCCTTATATAAAACAGATAACGTTTCGTCTTTAAAGGGTTAATATCTAAAATGTACTTATTAATGTTTTATTAATTAACTCTGCCGACATCGATTTCAGATCTATGTAGTTGTCTTACAATTCTAACCCAATTCTCTCATGTCTGTGCAATGACTCTGGTGGTTATTTGCCGACCTCCGATGGCGGAGGCCTGGCTTTATTCCAAGTCAGTCCGTGTGAGAATTGTGATTCACAAAGTGGCCCTGGGATTGGGTTTTCTCCGAGTAGGCTACTTCGATTCCCCCTTGTCAGTATAATTCCACTAATGCACCTGACTCATATATCATTCACCTACCACCGATGCCGTGTATCTAATCTTAGCAACTGACAGCGTAATTAGAGGAAACACTGCCCATTTCTGCCGTGGCTGATGCTCATTTCAGATTAAATTTCATGTATGCTGATTTTTTGTGGTTGTCTTGGATACACAATTGATCTGTTCCTTTTAACCTCAACACACTTGAAAATCGATGGCTGCCCTGGACGCCCGTCATCAACAACACTTGTCCGCCGTCCTTTGAAGATTCCCATTCATCAGTAAAATTCCCTATGGCTGTGGTATTCTTCCGTAAATTTCACTAACCTTTACACCCTCAGACTACAAAAATCGGATTGCGCATTGTCCTTCGGTGCAGCTATGTAATCTGAGCTACTGAGTGTTGTTAAATAAACCATACATAAAAGCTTTGGTGCACTGTAAAACGGAGCGGTCATGTTAAACGTATTGCGTGCAGTAGAGCTAATACGGCACATTTTTTTGAAATGCTCCCAGCATCACTTCTGAAATAAGACAGACTTCAAAATTTTGTCGTTCCCGTATTTTGTATGTCATCCGATAGTTTGTAGTGCGTGTACATCTGAGGTGGCTGTGACTGAGTGATCTATAATTTGTTGAATTGTGGAGAATCAAATTTACGGTTGCTTGAAAACGATGAAACATGTTGATATCTGCGCTCTTCTGGGATATTACGCAGCGTCGAATGGTAATCCTTTACCGACGTTTCGGGACAACGTCTTCAAGGGTCAAGGGTCAAGAAGTCCTATTCCTATTCTTGTTGGACTTGTTGTGAATCCAGATTAGATATCATCTCTATTCTTCTCGGATGTGACGCTTTGTCACTGGGCAATTCGTTCCCGACGTTTCGAGACGACTTAGTGGTATCATTTGCAAGGGCCGAAATTGTAGTCCTTTTGTATATAATGTCACATCTGTCATTAAATAGTTACTTGGCAAATTAATAGACCAAAAGAAAAAATCTTTATTATGAAAGAAGGTTAACTAATTTCATAGGTTGGTAGCAGCGTCGGACTTGATTTGATTTAATTTGATTTGTTGCGTTGCATCATACAAATGATATTTCAGATGATACAAGTCATCCGAAATATTTACTTTTCTAAAGCCATTAGGGCATTCTGATGTTTATGATACTGTCCTGTGTAAGCCTTACACACCTTTCAGTTGTCAGGAAACGCACAGTTTCAACCATAAACTGGACTCACTTCTATCCACATATTATGATAGGTTCCATGAAGTCAGTGTTCTTTTCTACATGTAGGTGTCTGGCTTGTGACACAAGTCTGTCGTCTTGAGTTTGTTGTTTACTTAACGCTGTCCGTTGCTAATATGTTTCCCAAATGATGCTTCGAGCAAACCCGGTGTTCCGCGAAGTAAACGTGAGGGTTCCGCAAGAAAATTCTATTACGTTATAAAAATTATATTTAAATATTCGTATCACCTTTACTTGAAATTTGATTATGTTATACACGATAAGTGATTTTTGGTTCTACGTGTGTGCAGTTAGGTAATGTGATGATCTCATATCCTTGTTTCATGCTTATTATTATTATTATTATTATTATTATTATTATTATAGCATCATTATAATCATCATCATACTTATTTGTAGTATACTTTAAAGCTTCGTGTATAAGAGTGTTATTAGGCGTTCCGCAAAAATTATTTTGCAAGTGCAAAAGGTTTCCATGACCAAATTAAGTTGGGAAACACTGTCATATTAAATAGTCGTAGCTGTGTGTATCCCGTATGTACGGCGATGCTTAATTTTATACGCATACGCTTCATCGTTACTGTCCCTGTCCATGAAGAAAATGTGGCGGAAAAAAAGTTGACCACTGACTTCCATTTAGTGCCGAATTAAAAAAATGTCTGGAGTCTTCATTTTCAGTCCTTCTAAGGCTATGTCTCAGCAGCTTGATAATTAAGAATGTTGTTATTGCTATTAATGTTAAGAAATAAACAATAGCATTATTATCATTACTATTAGTAATGTTTTCTTGGCAGTCTATCGATAAACGTTCGTCGAGCTAGAGAGGTTATCTTAATCCATATATTTTTAAAACTTTTCGAATTTTTTAATCACCCTTCAGTATGAGCATCGTCACCTACATCTGCCTGTTCGAAAGTTCTCGACGATCTTCTCCCATATCTCCAGGGCCACTGAAACACTGTGTGACGATAAAATGAAGAACCAGAACCAGAAACACTTTGCGCTGTTTAGTAAATTGGTCTGGAAATAAATGGTGCACTTTAGTACGTGCAGTTGAACACGAGAACGCCCATCACTGCACCGTTTTAGATGATGAGGAAGGAAGGTGATCATGAGTAGAGAACACGCTGGCACTCTGTCTGAATATAGTATTCCAGCCTGCGCCTGGCTAGATTGAGGGGCGTGTAAACTCCTTCACGACTTTAATAATATCATAAGAAAATGACAAACCGTAAAGACGCGGTAAAATTTTAAGCTGCTATTAAACGTTTGTAACAATCAGTGTTAATGTCTTTTGGTTAGGGTTACTGTAACCAGAAGGGTCAGTCAGAACCGGCTGTAAAATTGAATTTTAAAATTTAAATTGCAAAATGGCCCAACAAATAATGACAGACAATGTAACTGAAACAGTAAGACTTAACAGTGGCATTAACAATCTGCAAGATACGTGTTAAATAGGGTAACAGGGAGATACTCATTGAACATAACGCGAATTTAAGTTTCAATACGCATATGACTGGTGGATGGTTATGACGTGTAAAATGTCTGCTGGGCTCTCAAGTAAACTCGTATTATGAAAGCCATTTGGTGTTCGAAGGATGAATTTCGTAGATTAAATGAAGATCACTAAGTTTTCCGAATAGCTGGTCCCCTTAAAACTCGAAACACGTATCTTCCACATAAAAGTCAGACGTGTTGTTAGAACTAATAAACATTATGGAACGGAGGTTTTCTTGACAAAGCGATAGTGCCCCAGCTGGTAAGAAATTTTCTGCTTTGTATGTAAGCTAAAGTTTCATTACCGTCTTAACAAAATTCCGCTACATCTTGAATCCTCTAAACACTGTCACATCCTGTTTACTCAAAATTCCTTACGGCATGATATATGATACCATATTTCTCTGTGTCTCATCCCTTGCGGCTAAGATGTCATGTCATTTCATATGTCTGCCATTTCATCCTCCTTGATGTGCTCACCCCAGTAATAGGTTTACTCAATGAATATTATAAATTATTAATCTCGTAATTACGTAGTTTTATATATTTCCTTATTAATTGTGTCTGGACCAAACAGTCTCTAGGACTGGGATATTAATTTTCCCACTGAAAGCTTTTGTTATCTTGCTACCTTCTGACAACCTGAGAAATATTTCACGTGGTTGTTATATCCCTGCTGTGTTCTGACAGTGTTGAGAGAGGAGGATAAAGCTGCGATGCTGTTTGGTGAGGATTGGCGGGAAGTGTCAATGTTGTAGCCCAATTCTGTTATCATTTGCTCTTATTCTGTGCAGCGTTGAGTTTCAAATTACAGTTCTGGCAGGCTATGTTAGGCTGCACATGTCATCCCTCATGTTATCGGTAAATTGAATTATAGTGGTTAAGGCGTCGCCGGACGGTTTGGAAAGAGGAGTCACACAGCGAGAAACATTACAGGACGCACGTGCATTACACAGTTCTCATTCTGGGAACACTGACGTTAAAGGAAAACAGCACACTTCGTCACAATTTCAGGAATTTTTCCCGAAAGATTTCTGAGTATTACACATTGTCGATTTGTTATTTCGAATCTTTTGACAATAGCAACTAATGAAGCCATGCTACTGGTTAACCTTTTAAAGCCTAGCGGTAACTTTACGTACCACCAGGTTTAACATTAAAAAATTCTACGTGGTGCCCACATTGCGTTGATGTGTTTTGTGTGGATCTCAGAACAAACAGCAACTTTTGCCTTATAAAACATTAAGAGATTGGTTTTTATAACCGAAGTGGAGAGTGTTTACAGCGCGGTACGCACTGAGCCCTTATATAAAACAGATACACTTCGTCTTTAAAGGGTTAATGCAATTTGAAAAAAAAACTGCGAACATTGAAGTGTTTAGGGAACTGCATAATTTGTGCTATAAAAAACGTAATATTTTCCCTACCAACAAGCTGAAGGCGTATAGGGGGTGCAGCGGTATAGCTGCACTCTTTAACCTCAGCCCAAGGTGGAGGGATGTGGTCAACTTCACGTCCCGGCCCCTTGGCCCCCAGCAAAGAACCTCGGTATCCATTTAACAGGAGCCTGAGTAGGCCCCAGGACTGGTTTGCACGTTTTGGAGAAGAGAGAAATCTTCTGCCCCTGCCGGGATTCGAACTACGTGGTCTAGTCACTATGCTGACGATGCTGTTCGGACTCCCAGTTTGTACTGTACGCTAGATATTATTAGGGTAGACAGGTCACAAGGAGGATGAGGTGGATGTGGCATGTAGCATGCATGGAGGCGTGTGGCGTAGATGCGGCCCTGAGACGCGGGGGGGGGGGGGCCCTCAAATAAATCGGGTGCTGAAATTTTTTTGTTTTTTTTTTTCCGAACTTACTTCCATTCTTCTAACAAAGGGCAGTATTCTGATTTCATGTAATGGGATCTGGGAGTGAATGTTGATAATTTTGGGAGGGGGGGCGATAGTTAAGTCGCTGGGGGCCCCCGACCGTTTATCTACGCCGCCGATGGAAGAGGTGAGAATTGAAGTGAAATATCTTAAGGGCACGGGTTATTTGACAGAAATATTCGTTGGTGGGTGAGCAGTATTAAAGTCGGCGTTAAAGGCATGGGCTGAGAACTAGACCGAACTGATGTCGGTCATTGTCTAGTCGTGGGCTTTTGTGAGCACGGCCGTGTGCATTCGGGCTGTGTAAAGGCCTATTTCGTATACAACTGAGTGACTATCATCTTGTTAAGGAGGAATTAGGCTGTACCATGGCTCAGGCGGTTAATGGCCGGCCTGTTACTGCGGTGGCCCGGGTTCGACCCAAGGCCAATCCATGTGGCATTTGTGATGGAAGAAGTGGTGCTGGACGAGTCTCTTACGTTACTGCGAGTGGACGTTAAGAAATGTGGAAATATATGATTCATACTTTCCGCCAGTTCCGATGTCCGTATTAGACGAAACTTATTTTTGTGGCATAAATTTGTATCCGTTTTTTGTCCCCTTTAAGCCATAAATACTTCAGGGCTACAGCATGGGCACTTAGCCAGTCTGCCTTTTGCTGTTATAGTGTGCTTGATTCCTTCTGATGTCTTGTTTTCTATGGGTGACAATGAGACAGGCCTGTGCAAACTACATCACAAAAATTGTTTACGTTCTAACACAAGTTACGGACTTTCTAACTAGGAAAATTAGCAAAGTAGATGTCATCACTGATATAGGTACATACTCCACTCGCCAATTTGCAAGTGACTATTTGTCTTTATGTCATCGATATTGCAATTTAAAAACACCTCATTTGGACTTTGTTTTTGGCCCTAGACGTAGTGGTTGCTTTCTCAAAGGCATACGGATGACTCTTAACGTTTGTTTTGATAGTCACACATATCATTGTAATAGGTAGGTAGGCTATGAGGATGGAGATGGACGAATTGACTCAAGGTCTTGAGATCTGTGCTCTTCTGGGGTATAACGCAGCGTCGAGTGGTAATCCTTTACCCGACGTTTCGGGACAACATATCGGTCCCATCTTCAAGGTCTGGGGTATAACGCAGCGTCGAGTGGTAATCCTTTACCCGACGTTTCGGGACAACATATCGGTCCTATCTTCAAGGTCTGGGGTATAACGCAGCGTCTAGTGGTAATCCTTTACCCGACGTTTCGGGACAGCATATCGTCCCATCTTCAAGGTCTGGGGTATAACGCAGCGTCGAATGGTAATTCTTTACCGACGTTTCGGGACAACGTATCGGTCCCATCTTCAATGGTCAAAAAGTCCAAGAAGAAAAGGAAAAGGACTTTTTGACCATTGAAGATGGGACCGATACGTTGTCCCGAAACGTCAGTAAAGGATTACCACTCGACGCTGCGTTATACCCCAGAGGAGCGCAGATCTCATCAGCATCGCGGCGGAAGCCTGAAATCACGGACTCAAGATCTTGTCTGTTGCCTGATTTTAGAACCTTACTGTTTTGCTGTTAAATTGATAGTTGTAATATTACCGTGACATGTAATTTCATTTTCAGGCATGTTCGCATAACAGTGCCAATTTTAACTTTGCCATTTTTACGAACAGTGTTGTCCTCCCTTCTACGCGCAGCTTTCCTGCACCTTGTCTGCCTGTAGCTTGAACTTGCAGAAATTATGACGTCGCGTTGCCCGAAGCGCCACGTGTAGGGGCGCGAACGTAAAGCACCGCACGTTCTAAACCTTTAATATTGTTGTACTTAAAATTGTGGGTTTGAGACCTTTGGCTGTATGGCGTGTTGTCTGTGTTCTTTGTTTTTGGCCTCTTTTCTTTGCCTCTCAAGTGAGTTTGTGCAAGTACACTAGTTGCTGTTACGTTAGAACTGCCTCTGTCCCGATACAGTGTAAGATGACCAGACTGAACATCTTCCAAATACCTATTGTGGTCTTTTAGTTTATGACACTGTATAGCATAGCAGGTGCCTACAAAAATTTTGTAAGAATATACGCGTGCATCTTTAGAGTAAAAGTGCACACACTCTGTAATTTGTAAGCCTCAAAGGAATATACGTGTACATTATACAGGGTGTTTCAGGGGAAATTTGCCATAATCTAGAGAACACTCCTTGAGTTAAATTACACCGGTATAACCTAAAATACATATATCCTGGATTGAAAGGTTACGGAAGTAATGGCGAGAGAAGTTTTGCAGAATGAGAGCCCTTATACGTTTATTTATTACCAAATACGTACCAAAACTGGGAGAAATTAGTAGTTCCTGTAATGATAACATCTGCACCTAACATCTAAGTAACACGCGAGTGACATAACGATATTAAATAAGAAAAACTCGCGCTAGTTTCATAAAGATCCTAGTACTTTACATGGCACACGCGTAGCCACCTGGCATGGCTTCCGTATGGGCTCAAGGACGGGCCCTCGCAGTGGACGGGTAACGCATCACGCGAAAAAGCTGCAGTATGTGCAACCGCACCAGGACCACATCGATATCTCGGTAACCGTTCAACTTCCAACCTAGGTATTTCTGGTTATATCCATGTAATTTAACCTAAGGAACGTCCTCCTCGAAATACGGCAAAATTTCCCGGAAACATTCCGTGTATAGGCCTATAAGCAATTTGTTGAATACCTCACTAACAGTTGACTGCGGCCGTACCGGAAGTGTGCGGTGCTATTCGGTTACATTGACCTGATGCTGAAAATTACCCGTCATATTCCGATAGTGCAGGCCTGTCTGCATTGACATAATGCGACTTCAGGTATTCCTTAAAGTCTGTATAGGCTGACACACTGCCAACAGAATGCAAAGAGGGACTTCTGATGAGGACCTGATGTAACAAACAAAGGAGTTATGGCATTATTATTGCAGGCTGGTTTACGCGACACTTAGGTTTCTCACCGCGGGGTTGACTGACATTCAGGTCTTCTGGGATATGACGCCGTGTTCAAGAAAACCTCTTGGACCCTGAAGATGGAGGCAGGAAGCCTCTACGAAACGCCTGGACTATTTAACATCGACGCGACATCGTATCCCAGAAGACTTGAATCCTCTTGAACTGGTTAACAGCGCAACTAAACTGAAGATTTTTTACAATTACATATTTAGTGTGTAGGTACATCAGGCAGCTGTCGGTCGTAGTTCATGCGGTTAAACGTAAGGCAGATGTCTGTAACGGGAGTAAATATTTAAGATAACGGTGAAGTTTAATGAAATTTCTTCTAACTGGCTGTCATGCTTAATCGCCTTGATTCTGAGTAAAAATTAAGCAAAAATAATTACATTACTGTGACTGGCTGCTTCCGTGGACCATGCGAGCCCCGAATTAGTTTATTATGCTTTCTGTGGTGGGTCAGTTGGCCGCACTTGCTGGTGACCCTCGCCCGACACTTAGCCGTTAGCTGAGAAAGTGCTGAAAGGGTGCGTGCTTAGGGATATGTATGTACGTGACACGGCATGACGTCGCTGGATAAGGCGTACGAGGGTATAACCTGTTCCTATTGTGTGACGTAAGGTATCTTAAAGGTGTTGTTTGGAGACTGGTGACACTTAAGAATTCTTTAGAGAAACTGCAAATGGCATGACCGCAACCGACGTGGGAACCACTCCGTGACCCCGATAGAAGGGTGGGGTGAGGGGTGTTGCTAGACATTGCGTGCTGCACTTTTAGCTGTGGATAGAGACGCGCTTGTGAAGTAGGTTGTATATTGTGAGGCGCCCTGAATTTGGCCCCCAGTGGGTTTTAGAACTAAATTTGAGTTGACTGGTTCCTGCGATTTCGGTGAGGAGTGACGCATTGCGATCAGCCTTCTACTTTCCCGAATCAGAGTTCTTAGAATAGGGTAGAGACCCAGGCATGTTGCGTGTGACATACTTCCATCCTTATCAGAAATTCCTTGTATTCAGCTGTCTGCCTGAAACTATCTGTTGCAAACAAGTGTGGCTCTCTAAGAAGAACGATCATTCCATCGTCATCGATCAGCCCTGGACCACGGAGCGCTTTGATCGAATTTCGAATCCAGCGGGGAAGACTTGCGGTCATCAACTTGGAGATGGGGCGCACGTGAGCCGAGGCAAGGGGGTCCGGTTCATTACTGATGAGTTTAACCTTTTAAGGCCTAGCGGTAACTTTACGTACCACCAGGTTTAACATTAAAAAATTCTACGTGGTGCCCACATTGCGTTTATGTGTTTTGTTCGGATGTCAGAACAAACAGCAACTTTTGCCTTATAAAACATTAAGAGATTGGTTTTTATAACCGAAGTGGAGAGTGTTTACAGCGCGGTACGCACTGAGTCCTTATATAAAACAGATACGCTTCGTCTTTAAAGGGCTAATGACCTAGTTGAGGCCTACGTTACTATTGCAGACATATAAATATTGTTATTTTACAGCATGCCTGCAATTGATAAATCATGGTTTATTCGTTGGTAGTCCTTCCCTCTTCTGCCTACTCACAGTAGATGTCGAGGTTGTTTCTTTTCACTTGATCACACTCATACACACACCATAGTCGGTAGGACTCCTCTGGACGAGGGATCGGCCCGTCGCAGAGACCTCTACCTGACAACACAAACACTTGCAAGAAACAAATATCCATGCCCTCGGTGGGACTCGAACCCACGATCCCAGCAAGTGCTCGGCCGCAGACCTACGCCTTAGACTGCGCGGCCAGTGGGATCGGCTAAATCGTGGTTTATGTGTAGTAAATGTCAGTGATGTGACATGCTTTTGTGCATGTTTGCTACTCTTCATTTCGTTGTTCTTTCATCGAAAATAAAAAAAACCAGCTTGTTTATTTGCCGCCTAGCACCTCACCCTGCTTTACGCCGATTAAATGGGAGGATACTGTAGGAGAGAATCATGAAGAAACACTCACAACGTTATCTTACAAGAACGGGATATGTCATATGCTAATGCAGAGACTTCAAGTTAAGGCAGTGATTGACGGAACGTGCGCAGAGTTCAGCAAACAAGTGTTAGGTCACAGTCCACAAGGTGAATGATATGTAGGTCGTGTCGAGATGAGATGGTCGGACCGGCAGTGGTTCTGGACCGGGTTACGAGTTCACAAACCGTGAAGAATTTCCAGTGCTGAATGTCTTCTCGGACGGGAAGTTGCTTAAGTCGGAACTCTGAATTAATCACCCTGACATTAAGACAGTGATGTGTTACCAGACTTCAGCATTGAAGGAATGCGGTAGTGACCGCGATGAGGCAGACGATATACGTTCCCAAAAACAGCGTTCTGGAAATTTAACGTGAAACTGTAGGAAAAGTTGGAACGTTTGAAAAAAATACTAGCACTAAAATCGCTTTATTTCCTGCAGTTGCCGTAGACATGTTTATCGTTTAAAACCCATAACTGCATGTACCATCCGCTATAACATCAAGAGGTAAAGGTATGGTTGTGGAAGTACGTATATATCGTGTCGTTCTTAACGTCGGTGATAGATGGAGGCGAGTGGTCAGCCACAGGTGCTTTCCTTCTTCTATACGGGGATAGAACCCAATTACTCAGGACTAGGAGTCCGGGTGGGACCCACGGCGGTTGTGGACGTTTTGGGGAAGAGAAAAAAAATGAAATTACCCGACTGTACAGCTGTTTTACGGTCGACCGTAAAACAGCTGTACAGTTAAACAGTCAGACAACAAACCGTGGAGATGCGTGCCTCAGTGCTCAGACTCCTCAAAGGTATCCACAGACAATTAAACCTAGCTCTCGCACATGCATGTGACCCATACAGATGTGGATACTACGTAAAATACCGGGAGTGCTGAGGAGGCCTCCGCCGTAACACTTGCTGTCTTTTACAGGTGTGGTAATGTTACCTGATGATCGTCGCCTAGTGCTACCGACACCTGTCGTAAGACAAAAATGAAAAAATTAAGAAGCAAGAAAATGTTGTGTTTATCTGTATAGGTTGAAAATATTAGTATATACACGCACAACGGGATGGGGGCGGGGCCTGTATTCAAATTTTGCGTTTCAACTGCGTGCTGCATCTGTATCGCGTACTTATGTTCAGCAGCATAGTGATACGTGGCTGCCCGTTGGCTCTTTTTAATGTATCTGAATTTGCAACTGACGTAGGCGTACATTATATCATTAACCTTTTTGAAGCCTAGCGGTAACTTTACGTACCACCAGGTTTAACATTCAAAAATTCTACATGGTGCCCACATTGCGTTTATGTGTTTTGTACGGATCTCAGAACAAACAGCAACTTTTGCCTTATGGAACATTAAGAGATTGGTTTTTATAACCGAAGAGGAGCGTGTTTACAGCGCGGTACGCACTGAGTCCTTATATAAAACAGATAAGCTTCGTCTTTAAAGGGTCAAAATCATAGCGACTTCCCTTATTTATTTAGTACGACTTTCTTAAGACATCGTATTTTCTTTTCTCATGGCTCGTCAGCCGTTGTGGGCCTAGGCCTTCTCTGTCAGGTTCCTCTATCACACTCAGACACACCACTCACGGGAAGACTTTTCTGGAAGAGTGATCGGCCAGTCGCAGTGGCCACTACCTGACAACACACAACATTTACGAGAGAACGACAGACATCCATACCCCCGGCGGGATTCAAACCCGCAATCCCAGCAGGCGAGGGGCCGTGAACCTACGCCTGCTACCGCACGGCCACCGGCAACAGAAAGTGATCGTATTAGGCTACTCTTTATTCCCTAAATGTTTACATGCTAAGTACGAGTATGGCGGTGGAAGCAGATACCTGAGCTATGTGAGTTAATGCTTATTGACATATCCCGTCACTTAAGGTCTTATCAGTCTTATTTTATAGTAACGCAGACCTTCGTTAGCTGAACATTGACTGTATAAGCAAATAATGTCTCCGTCGCTGACGCAGTAGTTTTTCGTCTCCGTGTCTCAAGGATGACAGTGCATAATATAATTATTTGCGTTTGTATGAAGTGTAATTTTCGTGTTGTATGTTTTGTCAAGTTATCTCACCTCGTTTGTCAATATACTCCGAACAGAGACGGCGGTGTTTAAAGGAAGGATTTGCATACATTTGTGTAAAATATGTAAGCATACTTCTTGCTTAAGCGTGTTTGTTATTTCTGGTAGCCATATTTTGAACCTTATTTGTGCACTATCTTTACCTTAAAATTATTACTTCGTTTGGTCTTAAATAGAATGGACACTGATCATCTGTTAAAATGGTAGCTCACTGGTGCTGTGATACTCGGCTTCTTCAACCAGAACTTGTTGACCCAAACTTCAGATCCACGCACGTCTGCAGCCGCAATCGGTTTATTGTTAATGCCACTTGCTTTTAATATAGAAACTGTTCCAGCCGAATTCGAACTGAGTGTGTTGGATTTGCTGTGTGATTACGTACGTGAGGAATCATTTGTGCTTCTCGATCTTTATAAACTTTACCTTCTGACAGATTCTAGGCTCTTAGTGAGCATGAACGGTCAGTGACGAGGCTTTGCGGAACCACGCGTATTTGTGAAGAGTTCTTTTTAAAAATGAAAGCTGTCAACTGTAAATATGGAAATCGACTCGCCCTCGAAAGACTGGAAATGCCTCTCACGTTGCTACTTTTCACATACGCCCAGATACTGAGACCCTGATGGTAAAGAAACGGTAGGAAGCATTGGGGTTCTGACGTCTGTCAAAGAAAACTACAAACCTTAAAAATTATAGAATATTTTCATGGCATTAATACAGGTAACTTTCTGTCGCTTGAAGGCGTAATGCAGAATTTTGCTGGAAAATATGCCCTGTATTTTTATGATTTAGATGTAGGACCTTGCGTGGTTTAGAGCAGAGGTTCCCAAAGTGTGCTCCGTGGATCCTAAGGGATCCGCGACCGATTCCCAGGGGATCCGTGGATACATTTCTGTAATGGCAGCTTTGGAATTTACTTATTATTTAAATTAAAGGAAGAATGTTTGTTACAAGTAATCGCGGAACTGCTTTAATTGGCGGTGTGTTTATTTCGTGTGACCGTTAGAATATCTAATTACGAAACTTCCTGTACCCACTAAGCAAACGACAGGCATTTCAAATATGGTCAATTCATGCAATTCATTGTTACATAAGCTAGTGGTATGTATTCGTAGCTATCTAAAGTCGGTTCTGAGATATAAGTTTTTTAATTTTGGATACTCCTATCATCCTTACACCCGATATTTACTTAAGCAAGGGTGTGAGAATCCGTGGTTATTTTTCGAAGCCAAAAAGGGCCCGCGACCAGAAGTGTTTGGGAAACACTGATTTACAGGTTTCCAGGGCGGCCGCTGTGCATAGATATTGCTGATCACTGATTTCGACACAGGAAATGTTTAATTATCTGTGACGTTGTCTGAAAAGCATTTGAAACAATTGTAGTAATAATGAGTTGAAGACTTGCACATGATTGTTCCATACAAAGGAAGTGACTTTCCGTTAGTTCACAGAATCACCAATGACCTTTAAATATGCAAGGATTTTTGTATTTCCGTTATGTGGAATTTTGAAACTCCTGACATTGGATAGGCTCGTACTTGTTGTCTGATCGCGTCGTATGCCATGCAATGTCGCTGTAGATTACTAATTAGTGGTTATGATAATGGTAAACAAGTACCAGCTTGATAACGAGACTCACTGTAGGTGAAATGTAAACCACATTTTTTTTCCCCCTGGGCTTCACAGGTTTTTGCGCGACAGTAAATCCTTGGAACCTGCTTCAGTAAAGGCGAAATTTTCTACTATTTGAATCACTGCACCAGTTCAGACATGCAGGAAATACTTTTATCTTCGGTACGTCGGCCAATCGATAAGTCGATGACAAAACGTTGATTCGATAAGTATCGATATTACGTAACACAGAAAATACTGTGGATGAGGAAAACTTCTTTTACGATACATGACAACGTTTATTATTAAGTGCGTGCGCAACAACCAATTTAATTACCTGTTCATTCGCAAAACTTATTTTAGAAAGGTCACGCTGTCCGTGTGCACGCCATCAAGGAATATGCGGGGAGTAAAGGTATAGCTCAACCGATTCTTCGACACTAGATTGAGGCGAGTGGTAAGTTTTACGCCCCGGTCGCTGTAGTGTCCATTGAGTAGGAGACTGAGTGGGTTTCAGAAAGAGTATGAGTGGCTGGGAGATAAAATTGCTACAAGAAAGCATATAACGTTAATTCTACGGAAGAATCATACGTATTAGAATTAAAGTTGCTAGCTATGGGCCATGCCATGCCCGAATATCTTTGTAGGAGATGCTGTGGCCCGCGCACATTAATACACAAATCTGGATGTGATGTACATGTGTGCCAGGTTGCAATAGACTAGGACAGCCATTGGTCCAATAGCACCAGTTTAATTCAACTTGTCACACAGGCATGAAGTAAGTTTAATTTTTTGGCTAAAACACTTTAACGTTTTTTAGTTTCTGTGGAATTAACTCTGAGGAATGTTAGTAAGCGTGCGTCAACTAGACGTTGATGTTGGCCTTCTCTGTCCTTGCTATACCGAAACAACCTTTTTATTGGAGAAGATGTGTTACGTATTAAAATGCAGTACTTTTTTGTTGGTACAGACATCCTGCAGCTCTGTGCCTTTGGCTGCATAGCCTTGACGCATAATTATAGTGTCTGCATGCAAAGGGAGTAAACCTACAAGAATAAATGATTTATGATTACGGAAATTTTTATTTCAAGTATTTTATCATAACTTCAGGCTGTTTCTGTAGAAAGGAAACCTTTCCAGGATCTGTCTTTTTTTTTTTTGCATGTAGGCGTAGGTCTAAATTTTATTAGAGGTGGCTTAGACTGCACGTGCTCCTGATGGCAGAGGCTTGATCAGCTTGATTGCTGCTGTGTACGGTACAGACTGCTCTTTCAGTGATTTGAGTTACCCTAATTGCGGCATGTCTTGGCGAGCCTTTCTTTGAGATACGGCGCATGTGACGAACCCCCTGTCCAAGGGTCCGGTTCATTTCGCTGCTGGGGCTGTTTGCTCTTGAAACCGTCCGTTTTTGTGGAGACGCACGAATCGAAGCCCGAGCATGGGGAGTGTAGACAAGTTTTAAATGGCAACATCAGCAGTTTAAACACCACGTCATCAGAACATTTGTGGAGGGAGCATGTGAAATTCCAGGCATTCTCAACTTCGACACCAGGATGCTGGCTGATTTTACCTATTGGGTCAGATCACAAAGACTTGAATGTAGCCCAGGGGACCTACTTACTTGACAGTCCCAGTCCACTCGCAATGTATTCACAACTGCTTGAAGTATCATTTACAGGCCCTCTGTTACGAAGTATGTAAATGTCTGTGTTTGCAACCAAACTCAGTAATGGTAGCATGCATTTTTCGGGAGTGTCTGAGAAAAACAAAGACATGTTTATAATAGATTGCCCCCGGACCGAGAATTTAACTCAGATCCTCTCGAATATGAAGCAGGAGCGAATTTGCTCGCCTTTCAGTGTGTGCTTTTTCCTGTTTTCTTATTCTCCTTCTTCTTTTCTTCTTCAGCACTACAGCCCTTTACGGTAGGCCCTGGCTTCCCTCACAACAGATGCCCATTTTGTTCTGTCCAAATGTCTTGTTCTCCCTCGTTTCAGATTCACGTTTCTCATTCTGTTTAAGCCTAAAATGTTCCACGCAACCAGATCACATCCTTTCCTCGTTTGCAAGGTCTTTTCGCCTTTACATACACGCTGTCTTTAAAATTCTGCTTGATATTTTCTATTTTCTTAAATGCAGATTCTTAAAGCAGTTCCTGAAGTAGCTTCCGTCAAGGCAAAATGCAGTTTTTGAATAGGTGTAATAAGTATAGCAGAATGACTGTGTCACTAACCGGTCATTAAATTGTTGCTTCTAAGCCACTGCTTGCATATTGCTAGTTGGAATACACGTAGCTTATTCTGATACGGATTCGGTGGATATAGTACGTTGCGACTTTTTCTGCTGGACTTGTTCATACCGAGTGCTATTGCACTTTGTTGTAATTTACGTCACCTCTTACGTCGTTTACTAGGGTTCAGTTGCTGGTGTTCTAAACTTGCCTGTGAAGTTGTTTTGTATTGCAAAAGTTTATGGACGTGGCGTTCATATCGCCCGTTTAACCCTTTAAAGACGAAGCGTATCTGTTTTCTATAAGGACTAAGTGCGTACCGCGCTGTGAACACTCTCCACTTCGGTTATAAAAACCAGTCTCTTAATGTTTTGTAAGGCAAAAGTTGCTGTTTGTTCTGAGATCCGCACAAAACACATAAACGCAATGTGGGCACCACGTAGAATTTTTTAATGTTAAACCTGGTCGTATGTAAAGTTACCGCTAGGCTTTAAAAGGTTAAGAACGCTGGCCATACGTGTGGGTACTGCGTAACGGAGCTTTAGCTCTCGACTTGCGGGCATGCTGTCCGTTAAGTGAGGCACATCGTGGACAACGTAACATATAAAATATTGATACTGTTTAAAAACACACGAGTCTGTGCTGTAACCGGTCAGAAAGTGGCACAGAACTATTTTCGAACTGTTCATGGTTTTTAAGTGATGCCATTGCTAATTAGTGATACCCATACGCCTTCAAACGATAAGTTCTTTGGTTCGTGTTCATGATGGTGTTATTAAAGTGACATATATATAATATATATATACACCCACACACATACACGCGTACACACAGTCGAACTCGGTTATAACGTCATCGAAGGACCGACTAAATTGTGTCGTTATAAACGAGTGTCGTTCTAAGCAATTTGTATGGTAGAAGTCAAGGAAAAATATTTCAAGGCAAAATACAGGGCTGCGGGCATATTACTTAATGTTAACTCTACGTTTTATTTAAAATTTAAATTACGGTTGAAATCTAGAAGTCATAAAAGCTACTTTTCTGTTATTATAAATTTCCATACAGGTTTGCGCTAAAAATACATTAACTTAAAATTAAAATTTAGGAAGAACAATAGTTGTTATTAGAAGTGGAATACTGACTGGGACTTTGATCGCTCAGTAATTAAGGGTACTTTACTAGGAGTACAAAGTACCTTTTCGGCTGTATCTCATCTTCCATTAGAGGGATTTTCCTGTAATGTCACACGCCCCACTCTCCACCAGTACGCTACTCACTGTGGAAGTGTGGTTCCGATCGGTCAGTACTTAAGGGCACCTTTGCTTGAAGAGCGGTGTTTCTTGTCCGCTGTATCTCGTTTACATTTGAGGGATTTTTTAAAGAAATCCATACCTCGCACTCTCTTCGCATGCGCTGCAAACTATGCAAGTTTATTTGCGATCGATCAGTAATTAGGGACACTTTTCTTGAAGAGTATTCTGCCTCACAGCCTGTTTCTCGGCTTCGATTGGAGGGATTTTCATGAAAATTCATACACCGGATTCTCCACACATGCCCTACAAAGGTGCAAGTTTCATTTCGATCGGTGGAAAGTTGTGCGGAATTCCCTTGTCCGCTGTATCTCGACTTGCATTGGACGGGTTTCCCTGAAATGTCATACTTCGCACTCTCCAGGCGTGCGCTGTAAGCTGCAGAAGTTTGGTTCCGGTCGGTCAGTAATTGAGGACACATTACTTGAAGAGCGGTATGCCTTTTTGGCTGTTTTTCACGTTCATTGAAGGGACCTTCCTGAAAATTCGCATGTCGTATTCTCCACGCATCCGCTACAAAATGTGCGTGTTTGGTTCCAATCGGTCAGTAATTAACATCAGTTTTCAAATTGCTCCATCTATTCATATTTTTCCCAAGTTGCGCTTTCCTTCAAATTTGTGACTAAAATGCTGTATAAATTCCCCCCCCCCCCCCCCCCCCCCGCCGCACCTATATGCCTGCTAGATGTTGCAGCCATCGCTGTCTTCATTTTATTTCTCTAATAAGGTTAGGAAGGGAGCGCTTTATCATCTGGTTATTCGAGATTCCTGTTACTTCCTCCGTTTGGTATTCACGTGTCATGCTCAGGTCTCATGTATCTGTTTCTCCTGCGGTGGGACACCAAGTGTAACAGTCATATAAAGCAACGGTGAACTTAGCGAAGGAGAAGGAGATTACGCGATTGAATATAGATAATGTCACGGATGTGTTGCACAGTTGCATAGTTGCTGAGTTCAAGAGGCTATTCTTTTGCGCAGATCCACGCGTGAACCACTGGTCCATGATGGGCAGTCCGTTCCCGACGCTGGCAATCTGTCTGTCCTACGCGTACTTCTCGAAAGTGCTGGGTCCCAAGATGATGGAAAACAGGAAGCCACTGAATCTTCGTAATGTGCTTATAGTCTACAACTTCCTTCAGACAGTCTTCAGCTCTTGGATCTTCTATGAGGTGAGTTAATCAAAATTTTATTAATGCGCGGTGTTTTTGTTTATTGGATCCGAGAGACAAAGCTAAACAACACCTGGCAATGAGAAGTACCGAGTGCATTCGCTTCCTTTCTGTAACAGGCACAAGTTGGTCAGTATTTTGATTGGTTTGTCATAATTTTTCGGTTACGTGTGTATGGTAGAGTGCCGTCATCTCCACATCCATGCGACACCTTTCCGTAGCCACAGTGTAGTTCCTTCTTGGGAATGTTTAATATTGTGCATATCTTCCAGACATTAAAACTCAACGTAACTACAGCGTATTCTAGAGGTCTAAGGTTCAAACCTTTGCCCGGAGAATGGCCGTGCTGGCTGAAACTTTTATGGCCTCCCTCAGTTCCTCAGGACAAATAGTGGGGTGATATCTCAAGTTAGGCTACGACCACTTCCCTCCACTTTCTTTCCAATATGTTATTTTTTAATCATCTTAGAATTGGATGTTGTATCAGCCGTGCTACTGACGGTATCGTGAAACAGACCACAAATAAATAAAAACGCTGTGTATGAAATTCGAACACCCGGTATATTCGTATGATGTCGCGTTGGTTTATGTCAGTCTTGCTGCCAAAAGAATTGTCAAACACGCCCTCTCCCCTCTTCCTTATCGTTCCTCCCCGCGTCATCATCATCGTAATCATCACAGAGTACTCAATTTGTTCCGAATATGAGGATTAAGAATATCCTTTCCACGTCCTTGTCGGACGTTCTTGAACCCTTTACCCTTCGATGTGTATTGATAGAGGTGATCCAGTTTCGTCCTTCAGGCCTTTTTATAATGTCCGCTGTGGGTCATGAATATTGTACAGCTTGAAAATTTCCATAATATACATTAGCAGTTCTCTTTTAGGGACCTTGCTGGGTGAGGTGCACCGGGCATGACTGTGCAACTCTAAAGAAATGTAATTGAATTGGTCATTGCGGACGGCCAAAGCACCTTTATTTTATAGCTGGGTGACGGACGAACTAGGGCACGGTCACTTCATTTGTAGGCGTACTGAAACTTTGAAGACTGATGCCCATCAAATTATGTGAGCATACAAAAATTCAGTTCCTACTTCACAGAGAACACTAATCCGTGTCCGCTATAAACAAGAAGAGCAATGTACGTGTAACGTAACATTGAGGCGCGTTCGCATAATTATTGTTGCCTAGAAAAGCAATACGTTTTATGTATTCCGAGTGTGTGTTTGTAGCCTTTGTTATCCAGCATGCAAAGCGCATGCGCCGTATTATATTGTCATCTGGTCTGTCCAGCTCTACCATATTTTTCCACATTATCTCATACATGGCACGACTTTCAGAAAATTTTTGAGCCTAAAATGTGTGTTCTGATCTTCTCCACAAGTTTTATGTGAAACATTTCTCTTGCTAAGAAGAATCCAGCGAGATATTATCGTAAGCGTACATACGTTTTCGTGTAAAGTAACAAAGAAATCGTTTTCCTGGTGGTTCGCATGGGGGCGCGGTACTCTGTAGAGTTTTTTTTAATACAAATATCAATGTCATTTCGGAAATCATTTGGCCTTTGAGAACAGTCAGCCGAGGAAAATTTGCGGACTTGAGAGGAAGTACAAGAAGGATGGCAGACTTGCGTAATGAAGAACGTGCTGTTTCACCACATATTATTTGGGTACTCAAGGCAGGGATGAAATCGGCGGAGCATTTAGAAGACGTGGGAGTGCTGAACAATACATACAGAAGTTTAGTCGTAACACCCAAAGGATTATGAAATTAAAGGCATAGATTGGAGGAAAGTGTTGAAAGGGATGTTAAGTAAAGAGAGGGGACAAATAGAGACTGACTGGAGTTAGGCGACCGACAACGGGGTGTAGGGAACGTGGTGATAAGCCGTCTCTTCTGTGAAGGGTGAGGAATTACATGACCAGCTGAGCGATCGTTAGCTTTTCAGGAGGAACTTTGCGTCGTGGAGTTAGTGAAGTCAAGTACCCTTCTTCTACCCTTGTGTTTTCGTAAGAGAATGTCTGGAATTTGATATTCCTATGGCTGTAATTATGCAGTTACCTCTGTCAATTGTGACGCTGTGTAGTCTGGTAGCTCGTTACCAACGTTTCGTAACAACCTGATGCCTCCATCTTCAGGGTGGCAGGATAAGATATTCGACAAGAAACAGCGTGGGATGTAGGGAAAGTGAGTACAACCCCACCTCTTCCCTTCATCTTCATGTATTTTGCACCCACTTTTACCTACCTCTTATTATGTTGCTGTGAAGATGGAGGCAGCAGGTTCTTCCGAAACTGTGGTAACAATGTATCTGATTACACGGCGTGACATACAGTAAGTCAGTAATCTTCAAACAAATATTTGGTAACACTTGCAATTCCAGGACACAGGGACACATTTCTTTAATAATCCCTAAATGTTTGTAAACATGTACGTACGTACGTACACACACACATACGTACATACATACATACATACATACATACATACATACATGCATGCATGCATACATACATACGTAAACACATACATACTCGTACGTACAGACATACATAGTACGTACGTGTACGTAGGTACATACATACAACACGCACATACATACATACATACATACGTACGTACGTACGTACGCACATACATAGTGTACAACACACATACACACACATACATACGTACATACATGCATGCATGCATGCATGCATGCATGCATGCATGCATGCATACATACATACATACATACATACATACATACATACATACATACATACATACACATACGTATACATACATAATACATACATATATACGTACGTGCATACATACATACATACATACATACATACATACATACATACATACATACATACATACATACATACATACATACATACATACATACATACGTACGTACGTACGTACGTACACAAACAACAAACGATGGAAGAAGTCCAAAAGTATACGAGTTCAAATGCCATGCACCATCGTCGAACGAAATTATATTAAGTTGGTCTTCCACGCGCATGTGCAACATATGCTTCATAAAAAATGTTAGCGATATAAGGACACTCCGACCTCTCGTTACCTCATGAATGTCTATGGACGGCAAACGACCGACATCTGATACGCGAGGGGTACAATGTTCCCAATTACCATGCCGGTGAAATACGTTTATATAGGCCTGTCAGCACTTAGTAATTGTTTACTGTTTGTGTTACTGACTATGCGGTTAGAGTGTCAGCTCTAATAAGACATACTGCGACTTCTGTCTACTGCGTCAGCACTAATGTTAGCTGCTACTTGAATCTGAACTGACAAAACGTTGTTAAGGTTTTAGCGTTTTGGGCATAACGAAGCATACATAAGTGAAGTCAAGCTGTCTCTGTCCACGCCATGAAGGCATACTGGGAGAGTAGATGTATAGCTCCACTCCTCATGTCGTCTTCTCCACTCCCCTGCTACCTTGTCCCTGTTAGGCCCAAATATCTTCCTCAGCACCGTATCTTCCAACACCCTGAACAACAAGGTAGCTTAGCTACCTAACGTGGCAGTTGGCTCGACTAAGAACAAGCGCTGGTACGGGCTGTAAAGGTCGTATTCTGTCCTCAGTTTAGTCAAAATTTAAGGAAAGTATCAAATTGTCATTCCTACAAATTGTTGCTCTGGTTTAAGTTGCTCAAATGGAAATTCGGACGCGAAAAGGATGTATAAAACTCACCTGCTACATCAGTTTCGGAATCGCGTGTCGTAATATCATAAAGTCTGCGAGTTGCATGCACAAAACACACTAAAAAGACGCCTGATTGGGAAGTTGTATCCTTTCATACGCCAGCATATGTAACTTTGATTGTAAACAGCGTTTTAGACTGGAAGTTTTTGATCGAATTTAATTTTGGTCTGCATCGGTGCAGTACACCTCCAATTTTAGTAGAAATTCTAAAAAAATTCTGAAATGTAACCAAATAAATTTGACCTTTTTTTTTTTTTTTTTTTGAAAACCGTTCCTCCTACAAAACTGGTACATAATGTAATGGGACCGTATTAACAAGGTTTATTTGAAGTATTTTTGTGTTGTATATATGCAGTGAAATACAAGGAGCAAATAAAACTTGAGATACGAATTTTCTGGAATGTGACGCCGTATTTTTGGGTGTGCAGTGCCCGACGTTTCGAAGCATTGTAGTCCTCCATGAGTCTTCAACAACACCGCTGTGAGGACCTCAGGTCTCGGAAATAAAATTCAGCCCGTTGCAGCGCCATATGGGCATTGGGATTATCTCTACACCAGTGGGTGTGTGCCTGCGTTAAAGCCCCAACAAGGCCATTGAAGTGTGCAGAATCGTGAAGAACGAACTGATTATGTAAAGTCTGCACTGGACGAAATTTAGGCCAAGGAAGGCAGCAACAGACTGTGCGTCCTCTGACACGTGCCACTGCTCGGAGTTTCATATAGCGCGTTCCTTCTCTACTGAGAAAGACATTTCCGTCCCGTCTACTGTAATTGCAGACAGGTGTATTCTGCACTTCAGGAGATACCATTCTGTATGCATTTCGTGAAGAGCACTGAGTAGTGTGCTTCCTGCTTCGTAGTCCGCATGGAACAGCTCGGCTCCTACTGAAGGGATTTTCATGAAATTTGATATTTTAGTATTCTTCGAAAATCTGTCGAGAAAATTCAATTTTAATTAAGATCTGACGAGAATAATGGGAATTTTACGCGAAGACCTATGTACATTTACGGTAATGCCTCGCTGAATTCTTAGAATGAGAAATTTTTCGGACAAAATATTAGACAAAATGAAAACACATGTTTTATGTTCCATAACTTTTTTCCAAAAATCGTTCCGTTTTTTAGATAATGTGGAAAAATACGGAGAAACCAGACAGGCAACAAACGACAATATAATATAGCGCATGCGCTTTGCATGCTGGATGACTAAGGATACAGACACACGCTCAGAATATATAATAATTACTGCTTTTCCACAGTAACAATGGTTACGCGAACGCGCGTCTGTGTTACGTTAAACGTACATTGCCTAACTTGTATATTCATGAAATATGTCTTATAGCCGGTGGTTGCCAGGGCACCATGTACAGTACACTGCATAAAGTGACGTATGTCCGTAGCTGTTTCGCCCCTCAGGCATCCACATACGGTGTAAAGCATTTGATGTTTACAAGACTCTAGCCGCGGAGTGTCATCGCAAGTAGACTAATAACAGAAAATATGTGTGATTCCATATCCTTTACTTTTATAATGCGAATGTAGTGATAAATGCGAGTAACTGTTTGCTTCTTGAAGTTTTGTTATTTAATTGGGCCTCAGAGTTTAAAGTTTACTCTTACTGTTTATATCGTTTGTAGAGTTTTTAAAGAAGGAATGCAGAATAATAATCTCTTTACACTGTACAATAGTTGGAACGTTTAAGAACGTGTTCATTAAAGATGTATGATAATATGCCGCACCTTCACATGGTAATTCCATTGTCTAATGCAGTACAGTGTGTTTTAAGAGGCAATTCGGGATCAAAGGTTAGCTGTTCATGTTTCAAGGATATGTAGAGTTGTGCGTGATATGATATTATATACTGAATTTCCATTGTATTGATACATTTGTTTAGGTGACATGTGTGAAAATCGGCTGGCGTGTTTTTTTTAGTAAGAAAGGATATACGCATTTGCATCTATAAATGAAATCGGATGCAGAGTGACGCCAATTTAGTTGTAAGTAATTCTGGTGTATCCATCAATTCCTTTAGTCTTCATTACAGTTATTAACCCTTTAAAGACGAAACGTGTCTGTTTTATATAAGGACTCAGTGCGTACCGCGCAGTAAACACTCTCCATTTCGGTTATAAAAACCAATCTCTTATGTTTTATAAGGCAAAAGTTGCTGTTTGTTCTGAGATCCGTACAAAACACATAAACGCAATGTGGGCACCACGTAGAATTTTTTAATGTTAAACCTGGTGGTATGTAAAGTTATCGCTAGGCTTTAAAAGGTTGATGTCATGCAGAAGTCACGCAAGAGTTACGATATGACGACGTTAATGTCAAAGATTTGAGGTATCTTCAGATCTTAAGTGACATGTAACTGTAATACGCTTTTATTGATTTATAGCGTAACTCTGGAATAAAATGATAATTAGCTGGTATTTAATATATTCTGTAAAGTGAATAACGCATTGATATTTCATTCTTTGGCCTTCTGACTTAGACAAAAACTGCGAATAACATGAGAACATTAATAAAACCACTATAAAAGATCAGAGCATTTGAAAATAAAACCAGCAAATCAAACCCCGAAGCTGCTCTGTGAAAATGAGCGGATTGGTGGAAGCTACCTCGGGGACTTCTCACAACAAAACGATACGCAGTTTTAATGGGCCTACTTGTAACCAGAACAAGATAGAGCATGTTGCGTGATGTTTGTCTGCCCTACATACAGTATATCAATTTTTAAATGCTGTTTATTGCCCACTGACTGGAACCTTCATAAGCTGCTCTTGCAGTGATTTGTTCTGCGGTTGTAAGCCGGACCTGCTCACTTGAATGATCTCGTGGCTCTGATCTTCGTGTGAAAGTATTAACATTTTTTCGTCGTCGCGATGTAGCCGTGTATTTCAGCCAATGTTTTACTGAAGGCAGAAAACATTGTTTTGGCTTGTTTTCCTACAGGGTGTTCATGGAAGATATACAGCCCAGTTTTATGCAATGACGAGATCCATTTGTACACAAACGGCGTCCGCATGAAAGTGCTAAATAGAATTTTGTTTTTATTTTCGGAAGTATATTTAAGATTCAATTCACATGCGGAGCAGCGATTCATTCCTTCATATAACACACGCCTACTTACAAAAGTATAGTCTGGATACCAGAAAAGTAGAGCCCATTGGAACATTGACAAATAGCGAAGGAATAATATTAAAGTCGATTTTGTAAAGAGATACATAGGATGGATACAAGATTTAGTTAGCTAGGGATATAGTCTAGCAGCGGGCTCTTTTGAACACGGCAACGAGAATACGGTTTTCAAAAGGAGGGGTCGGGCGGGGGGTATTTATTGGTCAACTCAGCAACATCAGCCTTGAAGGCACGCCACGTACGCCATGGACGTATAGGGGCCACTTATTCTCGCCACAGGACGGGGTTAATGGTCGGATTCGTACCTTGTCAACTTTGACCATGGGGAAAGAGCTCAATGCATCCACTGACTAGGAGGCTCGTGTTGGTTCAGTCGGTCTGGATGCTTTGGAAAAGGGATAACTCCCTTTCCACTGCCGCGAACCTACCTGCGATTCCCGGGAAGTCTAGCCCGTAGCGTAGTCACTGCATGGAAACGACACAGGCAGTCCGGAGCGCAAAAGTCTGAATTTTAACTAACTCCAAATTGGAAAGCATTTTAGGCCAGAAGAACGTGGTAATACGTTTATTTTATTTTGTTTGCGCTAGGTTTCTTTTTTTTTTTTCCGTTAAGTTACAGGAAGACGAGGAGGAAAACATGAGCAACTACTGGATAACCGTAAGGAAACGAAAGGATTCTGGAAACTGAAAGAGAAAAAGTACTAGGTCGCATCTGTGCAGAGTTCGCGTTGGAAGAGGCTACGGACCTGTCGTAAGACAGACTGCAGACTGAATGTATCTTTGTTGTTTGAATAATGACAGCGGTAGCCACACGAAGCTGAAATCACCAAGGAAGTGAAACTAATTTGTCTCACATAAAAGGACCAGGGGACAAAACCGTGGCATCGACTGTGAATTCATGCCTTGCAGAAAGTAAAGCAGACCACAGATCGGAGACTTCAAGCCCTGAGTTTCGCTTTAGGCGACAGCAGTTGGTCTGCGTAATGAAACAGGGAGCTTATGTACGTGTAACGTGACATTGTGGTGCGTTCACATAACCACTGTTGCGGTGGAAACAGAACAATGAATTCTGTGTGTGTGTTGTGTGGGGGCGGGGGGGGTAGTTGAGCTACGCGTCACCGTCAACTGCACAAAATATTAAGTGCTGCACAAAATGCTTTTATGGAAAATTTATGTGGCCAGCAACAGGGAAACATACGTATGTCTTCGTATAAAGTGGGTAATGCTGCTTTGAAAGAAAATAAAGTTTGTTTGCTCATGGCCTTTTCTAGATTATAATTTGGCTACACAGATCGTAATGGCAGATAAGTAGTAGTGCAGTTTCTCAGTTTTTATAAGCGTTGCCGTAAAGCATTTTACGAGATCAATAAATATTAAATATTATGAGTGTATGTATGTATGTATGTATGTATGTATGTATGTATGTATGTATGTATGTATGTATGTATGTATGTATGTATGTATGTATGTATTCTTGCCTCAGTTATCCGGCATGCAAATTGCATCTTTTCTACGTAGCATTATATTTTCACGCATGGCCTGTCTGGCTGTACCATATTTTTCCACATTATCTCATAAACGGCACGATTTGCGGAAAAAAAATTTATTGAACATAAAGTGTGTGTTTCGATTTTCTCTACAATTTTTGTCTGAGACATTTCTCATTCTAAGAAAAATTCAGCGAGGCATTGGCGTAAATGTACGTAGGTCTTCATGTAAAGTACCCTTTATTGTTGTCAGGTGTTAATGAAATATGCACACATCCAAAATTATTCGCTGTTGGCAGTTGACTGTCACGTTTCTCTCCGTCATTTCATTTCCAGTGACACAAGAAACATGACTTGTCATTTTTAACTTTAAGATTATATAAGATTAGCTGGAACTATTTTCCCGTTTTCTCACAGAACTATTTGCACGAAAAAATGGTTTGTGTCAACATTTGACAACAGTCCTGGCGCAATAATACTGCGTTGTTTACTGACCGTATTATCAGAGAAGAGAATTCCAGTTTGTGGACCTGACGTATCATCGACAAATTTAGTGTCGTGACTGATATGCTCTTTACTTTTCTTGGGCCCTTGGCTAATGTTTGAGCATTAGCACTTTCCATCTCAGTTATCACCAATTCACCGGACAGTTACACTACACGAAACAGAAGAAACATGCCTGTTGTATGTAGGTTAGTGTGTGTGGGCATTGAGTGCATTGACTTATTTCGAACAAAGTGGCGTGCGGTTGCAAAAAGTTACCGTAATTTAATTTGGACGGAAATCGAAATATGTTTACATGTGGTCCTACTGCAGTACATACGTAAATGTGTACATTGTTGTGTGTTTGTTCGTTTTGTTATCGTTATGTTATGACCTGATAAGCAAGAACGCAGTGAAAGTAAATAAGCAAGAATCATGTAGGCCTAATAATGCTAATGAAGACATTAGTTTCAATCTTAAATTGACACTTTGCGTTATAAATGACATTAATGCGCAGTGTGGAACAGCTGTACTGCCCGCTGGGCGAATTCACTACTTTTTTACCGTTTGTAAAGTGGGCAATTTGACAGGACAAACGAGTTGCCCACCGCTCATTACGTTTTTTTAAGTTCTCGTAAGCAAATATATTTGAAATTCACATTTACTTTCATTTTGTTAGGAACACAACTAAAGTTAGTGTATCCATTTGATTGTGGAGTAACTACTTAAAACATACACGTGTATACTTGCATTCGATTACTGAGTCAGGTCTCCAGAAAATTCTCAAGAGACGGCAACTGTCTATTAGTGAGTAAAGTTAAATGTGTTGGTGTGTGCATAATGAAGGCGTATGGGGGAGTGGAATTATTCTGTTTGTTAGCCTCGGACCTAGGTAGGTGTGGTAAACTTCACTCCCCGACCGCTTTACCCCCGGAGAAAGAGTCTCCGTTATCCGTTGAACAGGACGGTTGTTGGGTTTCAGAGTCAGTCCGGACGCTTTAGAGGCTTAAAAAACTGTTGTCCTTACCAGCAATCGCACGACAGTTCCTCGGTCGTCCAGTCCGTAGCCTGATGGCTATGCCGACTGAGTTACGTCGACCCCACTGTTTAACTTTGCATTTCTCAGGAAAATGCAAATGAAATCATATTTGAGAACCCGTTTCTGTCGTCGTCATGTTGCGTAGCAGTGCCCTTGGAATAATGGTGGCTGAACCTTCGAGATCATAATCCGGTAGGAGTCGCTGAGGTCTATTTGTGTATGCTGTGAATGTCATTGTTACCACAGTACGTTTCGAAAGTTGCTCCATTACTTTAAGGCAGCTGGAAAATCAATCCATGTCCAAAATGCAATTTGAAGGGCTCGGTATTTAACGTATTCTTTGATTAAGCTAAAATAGCATTACGCAAATAAAGTCGAAATCTTTTATAACGTCACGAGAGGGATTGAGTATTTTGTGTCGTTACAAACGAGTGTGTTATAACCGAGGAGTGTAATGTTATGATTAACGGCAAAAAATTAATTGGTACCACAGAATAATTGACGCAATAGGCGAGGTGTCTTATAAACCGATGTCGTTATAACCGGGTTCGACTCTACTGAGCAATATCGAAATCGCTTTACTGACAGATATTTTAGACGCGTTCTTATCCGTGCAGAGCGACAATTAAAGCCCTGCTGCCTGTCCGTCCGTCCGAAGTACGCATGTAACAGCTAAAACTGCTGTGTGGATCTTCATGAAACTGGTTGGTGGGTAATTTTACGAGCAATTGTCGAGCCGTGTCAGTTTTAGTTAAAGTCGCGCAACAGTAGTGGACACTTTACATGTATTTTGGCACGTGTCTGTAGCCTTATCAGGCGTACGTAGAATTCGGTGCGGAAAGCAAAACAAAGCCTCGACTGCCATGTAGACTGTATTGAAGAGACGGTTGTTTTTTTTTCTTTTAATGTAGCGCTGTGATCGGCGTTTCGCTTGAAACATCAAAAGTTAGCATTCATGGATTGAAAATGTGTAGGCAATAACGTAGCGAACGCGCCACAAACGTTACGGTGTGCGTAATTTAACGCTTGCACGATTTGTTTAGACCGGCAAGTGTCAGTAATGCAGGTTGGTCATTGAATAGTATAGAGTGGCTCCTAAAGTTAACCGAAAACAATATCTGGTATTAACGCTAATGTTCAGGGTTAAAGCTATGAACAGTGGTCTGAGTCAGCTGCAGGCGTCGTCGTCGTTAATTGAACGTGGAGAATCTCGTTTCGGAACATTGTTGTATATTTAGTAAGTACTAAAGAACCTTATAACGTGTTATATCGTGCGTCGCCTAATGAAGGATGATGTGATCGGCGCGCGCGCGCGTACACATACACACACACACACACACACACACACACATATTAATCCTTCAGGGTTTCAGTATTACATTGTATGAATGGTCATGTGGGATATAGCAAACGGAAGGCAAATGCAGTAGAGATGATGTACATAAGGGGATTCTGCTGTTCCCAACAGATGTAGGGGAGACCGGGTTTAGTTGGCTACACGGGTAAGTTGGCACAACGTTAATATCTCGCCACTTCTTTGTAAGAGCGCAGCACCTGTGGGGCAGTATGAAGAGCTACATCTTTCATTGGAGGGAAGTTAGTTGGCAATGTGCTGACAGCTGTATCGGAAGCAAAATTTCATTGTATGTGTTTTGCACAACGCCGAGTAATTTTACAACAGTTTGGTAAATCCGTATTATTGAGAAGGCTGCTAGGGATTTATCTGAACTAAAAGCGTGTAGTTACGTAGTATATATGTGGCAATATGACTGAGAAATAACAGCGTTCCTAGTGCATTTAATCTCAGAGGAAACTAACCTCAAAACTGAAAGTTCGTGTTGGGTCTAGTTGGCACACTTGCTATGGGGCAAGTTGGCTCACCGTGCCACCGTACTTCGCAGTCAACAGTGCAGTATTCTGTCCGCTTCTTATTACTTTCATCATTTCAGTGTTGTTTAAGGAAATATAATTATGCCAAGATCGTGCAAAAGGAAATCTGAAATGGCAAACATTGCCCCAGATACAGTTCTTCGAGCCTTTAGGGCAGCCAGAATAGAAAATAGGTGGATTAGAAGTTAGCAAGAGATTTTGGAATCCCGTTTTTCTCTGCAACGACATATTGCAGCAGAGCTTTTGAAGATATACGGAATTTCACAGGATCCGACCTTCAGTACTGAGTACAAGAAAACTCGCCAGTTGAGTTCACGTGTGTTTCTGCTGTATGGTATAAATGAACAGGGAAATAAATCAAAAGTGCTCCGTAGTTTTATTTTTGATAAATGGGTCGCTACATAAAGTAAAATGTTCTTATATCTTTCACCATATTTCTCATTAACCCTTTAAAGACGAATCGTATCTGTTTTATATAAGGACTCAGTGCGTACCGCGCTGTAAACACTCTCCACTTCGGTTATCAAAACCAGTCTCTTAATGTTTTATAAGGCCAAAGTTGCTGTTTGTTCTGAGATCCGTACAAAACACATAAACACAATGTGGGCACGACGTAGAATTTTTTAATGTTAAAGTTGGTGGTACGTAAAGTTACCGCTAGGCTTTAAAAGGTTAATTTTTAAAAATAGGATAAGTGTAATTTCTGCGCCGTTGTTCACTGATGGTGATTAAGAAAACTCAGAGAAATCATTGTAAATGGCATCAGACATCTACTATGGCTTGTCTGCAAGGGAGGTGAGAAAGTTTTCTTTTGAGTACGCAATGGCGTTAAATATAAATATCCTCGAAGGTTGGAGGGATACAAAAATGGCAGGGACAGAATGGTTTGCGAAGTTCTTGAAAAGGCGTAAGACTGATTCACTGCACAAACCTGAGGCAACAAGCATCAGTAGAGCTTAACAAGACTGACGTTAATGCTTTTCTTTTATAAATCTGAAAGAAGTGTTTGGTCGTCTGCGGCTTGGTTCGGGCGACATATGGAACATGCACGAAACGGGTATAAAACGGTGCAGATATGTGACAGAGTTATTGCGCGCCGTGGTTGCAAATACATAGAGACACTGATGCCCGCTGAACCTGGAAAATTAGCAACTTCAGCCCTGGACGTTTCAGCGGCAGGAAACACGGTGCCGCCATATTCTATTTCCCCTAGGGTGAAATTTCGTGCCCATTTCTTGAATGGTGTTCCTGCAGAGATTCAAGGTGATGGTAGTCGTCCTGGATGGATGCAGGCGGAATTATTTGTGAAGTCTGTGAAACATTTTTTTTCCCCATGTGAAAACTTGAAGAGAACGACCAGTAGTTCTCCTTTGGAGAGTCATGATTCGCATTTGTCAGATGTTGCACTCGATTGCTGTAAGGAAGACGGCGTGACAGTTCTCTCCTTCCCACCTCATTTTAGTCACAAGCTGCAGCCCCTTGATAGGAGTGTCTGTGGGCCACTAAACCTACGTCACTCGTGCATGTGAATCATGGATCACAAACCATGCAGGAAAAACGATGACGATTTACGATTGACCTGAAATTATCAACATGTCTCTCAACTTTACAACTACTCCTGCAAATATCGAGGCTGGATACCTGGCCACTGGAATTTTTCCCTACAACAGAGATATCTTTGTTGATGAGGAGTTTCTGTTCTCCTATGTAAGACAGACCAGCTCCAGCCACAGGCACTGCAGCATCGAGCTGCAGCAACGGAAACATTAAACATGATGGGTTTGCAGGACCAGACCCTTCAAGAATTCATTCTCCCGAAGCAGGTCCTGCCAAAAGAACACATGCCAAAACAAATCCTTCCTCAAGCACGTCATTGACTCTTGAACTTGTCCGTCCTTTTCCTAAAAGCAAACGCTACTAGAAACAAAAGATGTATAGCAATCCTGACTGATACGCCGGTGAAAGCAGCCTTCCTAGATGCGCAGAAATTGAGACAAGTGACAAAAAGAAGAAGAACATCAGAAGCGAAGCAAGGGGCGCCTTTTGATAACCCTGAAAGAGATTCTAAGAAGAAGAGGAAAATAGTGAGGAAAATTCAGACTGCTCAGACGAAAATGGTAGGGAAACATTTTGTTTGGTTTCCATGGACACATGCTGCAATAGTGTAGCGGGGGAAATATGGGTTCAATGCACCCAGTGCCAAATGTGGGCCCATGAAAAATGAACTTCTGGCGTTTCCTGGGGATATATTTGTCCCAACTGCAAGTCGGATGTATCAGATGAAAATTTCTGCAGTTTTGTGGACATATATATCTGTACCGCTTTTCATTTTCCAATGTAATTTGTAATGTTTGTCCTTAGTTTTGTACGGACTGTAAATCAGTTTCATTATGTTGTTAACAGTTAAATATTTTAGCGTCATTCACGCTGCCCTGGAATATTTTTGACAATACTAATAAATTAGGCTCTACTATGTGCCTACCTACCCCATCATATGTGCCAACCTACCCCATATATGGGGCAAGTTGGCACACGTGCAGAGGTTAGAAGAAGTTCATTTTTCTTGGATTAGTTGTTGATATAACTTCTTCATTATATTTTCTTGCATAGTCTAAGAATGACACGTGCCACCAGTACCATTTTCTTTTTTGTATCATTTGTATGAAAATTGTAAAAAAATTAAGAAGTGAAAAGTGTGCCAACTAACCCCGGTCTCCCCTACTGTTTTTTCCCCCTGTGGCTGTACGTCCCAAATCGGACCTAGGCCGCATCGGTTTTGAGGTTTCTGAATCACGCGCGCGCGCGCGCGCGCGCACACACACACACACACACACACACACACACACACACACTGTAGGAATCCTGAATGAGTCAGCAGCTCGTCGCAGATGTAGCTACCTACACAACACACAGCAAACACAAGCGACGAACTTCCATGCCCTCAGCGGGATTCGAACTCACGATCCCAGCAATCGAGCGGCTGCAGACCTAGGCTTTACACCGCACGGCCACTGGGATCGGCAAACAGCTGTACTATGTGGGATCTGAATTACTTAAAACTTAACATTTAAAGAAGTAACAAAGGAATAAATGTTAATTGTCGAGATAGAATATTTGCAGACACGGATATGGATGCCAGTAAGTTAGGTACTGTGTATTGAAATATGTCTTTTAACTCTTATTTAACAGAAAGAAATGGGCATTAAGCTCCCATCATACACATGGAGTTAGTCTAACCAGTGGTTCTGTACTGCTGTGTACATGCAAAATTATATGGGATGGGGCAGTCATAGACATATTTGGTTCAACATGTAGGTCTGTACTGTAGTGTACCTACAGTTATTTTGCAAGGGGCAGTGGTGGTGATTGCATGAGCCATAGTTCATGTTATAAGGAATGTGACATAAAAATTGAAAATTCGAAATAGATAACCGAGAAATCAAGCTTTAACGCCTCCTGGACGGTTATCTACTTGAATCTCGCCAGGCATCTGTTTATGCCGAATGACACTGGCTCTTTTGTAGGTTTCCCTAGTCCCTCATGCAAATGATAGGATAGTGCCTCAAAATAGGCCACGACCGCTTTCTTATGCGCCCTCCTACAATTATCACTCAGTCATACTCCTACCATTGGACGATGTGTATTCGGAATTAATGTCGTGGAAGAAGACTTGTGGGAAGACCACGACTAAGATAGGAGGCCAACATTAGGAGCGACTCCTCGTTGCTGCTAAATATAAGAGGATGGGGGGAGAGTAACAGGGGACAGGGTATCCGGAGGCGAACGATTGAAGAGGCGAGGACCCGACGCGGGCTGTCGCTTCATTGAAGAAGAAGAAGAAGAAGAAGAAGAAGAAGAAGAAGAAGAAGAAGAAGAAGTAGTAGTAGTAGTAGTAGTAGTAGTAGTAGTAGTAGTGCTGAGAGAGTCGTTAAATACATCATGTGTAAAATACCTAACCGGACAATGTGAAGATTTGAGTTTCTCGCGGCTTCTTATAGGACAACCCAGCAGATGGTACAACTGATTTAGAGATCGCGTAACCGGAAGTCACAGTATAGCTGTGACGGCGTGTGCGGTAGGTCACGGCAAACTGCAGGATGGAGAAGCCATCCGTGGCAACTTGCCGTCTGCCGGCTCTATATACATCCCCCCCCCTTCCCCCCAATCCCAAAGTCTGTCTTGGCAGGCACAAAGCCGTAGTAACTGTCACCTGTTACAGCAGGTGCGCTTCCATCAGTGTGTTGCTGCTACATGACCCATGACTATACTGTGTCCTACCGCTGGGCGCGACTTTCGATTGTCATGGCTTTGAAATATATGCTGCTCGATCAAACAAGACACACAGTGTACGTATAAACATGAACATTTAGGCGCGTTCGCGTAACCATTGTTGCAGTAGAAAGGCAATAAGTGGTTACATATTCTGAGTGTGTTTCTGTAGCCTTAGTTATCCAGCATGTAAAGCGGATACGCCGTGTTATATTGCCATCTGTGGCCTGTCCGGCTCTACCATATTTTTCCACACTATTTCATAAACGGAACGATTTTCGGAAAAATGTTTTGGGACATAAAATGTGTGTTTCGATCGTCTCTACAACTTTTGTTTGAAAATTTCTCATTATAAGAATAATCCAACGAGAAACTATCATAAATTTACTTAGGTCTTCACGTAAAGTGCCCGTTATTCTTGTCAGATTTTAATGAAACTTGAATTTTCTCGACAAATTTTCGAAAAACTCTCAAATGTGACATTTCTTGAAAATCCGTTCAGTGGTAACTGAGTTGTTCCATGCGGAGACACACAGACAGACAGACAAAGAGACAGACAGGCGGACAGACAGACAGACAGACGTGACGAAGCTAATAATCGCTTTTCGTAATTTTGCGAACGGGCTTAAAAACACGTGGTTAACCCTTTAAAGACGAAGCGTATCCGTTTCATGTAAGGACTCAGTCCGTACCGCGCAGTAAACACTCTGCACTTCGGTTATAAGAACCAGTCTCTTGATGTTTTATAAGGCAAAAGTTGCTGTTTGTTCTGAGATCCGCACAAAACACACAAACGCAATGTGGGCACCACGTAGAATTTTTTAATGTTAAACCTGGTCGTATGTAAAGTTACCGCTAGGCTTTAAAAGGTTAATATGCGCTTTCGATAGGTGGAATTACTAGCGTCCAGCTAAACAGCCATGCTTTTGAAATTCCTCAAAAGAAAAGGAAATGTAGCTGATGTGAGAAAGAGAAGCGGTATTCGTTACTGATGTGAGGCGTTCACTTCATGATGATGCGTGGAATTTGGCCGACATTTTCTCAAGAAAATGAATAACTAGACGTGTCGAACTCTTTGCTTGTAGTAATTTAGTGAATACTTACTTGAATTAGTGAGAGGTTGGGATAAAATACCAGAATTGACGTGCTTCTGTGTAGCAGCACGTCTTGTTTTTGAAGTTGTCTTCCAGAAATGTTGGTATTCAACAACACAGTGATAATGGAATGACCCTCAAGGTCTATAGTGACTACAACTAGTAACTAGAATCTGAATTATATACAGGGTATACACAAAATAATGGTGCTGTTTCAAAAGTTAACAAGAAATTTATTTCTCACCTTTCACGGGCACAATGTACACCGTCAGCAGCGGCAACTGTCCAAGTTTCTCACGCGTTAATCACAATCCTTCGATGTGTGCACCCTGGGTCACACGACACACATCCACACGGTTATCAAATTCATCCCAGACTCGGTGTAGCATGTCCGCGGTAATGGTCTGCAGTGCATGCGTTATCCGATCACGAAGTTCCTTGAGGGACATGGGCAATGGTGGTAGGTAAACGCTGTCTTTAACGCTGTTTACGTACCACCATTGCCCATGTCCCTCAAGGAACTTAGTGATCGGATAACGCATGCACTGCAGACCATTACAGCGGACATGCTACACCGAGTCTGGGATGAATTTGGTTACCGTGTGGATGTGTGTCGTGTGACCCAGGGTGCACACATTGAAGGATTGTGATTAACGCGTGAGAAACTTGGACAGTGGCCGCTGATGACGGTGTACGTTGTGCCCGTGTAAGGTGAGAAATAAATTCCTTGTTAACTTTCGAAACCGCACCATTCTTTCGTGTATACCCTGTATAGTAGGCGTAGATAAAAAGTCTGAACTTTGCAACAGTTTTGGTGGGCCAGTTATCTCTCGGGCAGTTGGGTCATGGGGGGGGGGGTTTGAGGTGAATGTAATACACATTTTTGAAATGTATTTTTTCGAAATTATATATATATATAATTGGTCATATTTTGCAGTGCGGCATACTGATCGAAGCTTCTTCTTGTCAGTTAGTGAATATGAATGGTGTTCGTGGTTTATGGTAGTTAGTCGGAGTATTGTCGTCAGCAACCCACGTTTGACTGTTGCGCACAACTGCAGCTTCCGTTATTTATGCAGCTAAACTTCGCGCTTGTAACGCAGCAGTGTGATATTTCCTAGCTAACTTTGCAATGATGAAATGCTGTGTGTATGCCCGGATGTCGTGTTTGAATAAGGTTCATTTCGGTACATTGATAACCGTGTTGATGGAAACACAAAACATACGCATGTAAAGCTGTGTGGGATTTGAGATTCTGTCAGCAGTGACTGTGAAGGTGACAGCTGTTATGCGCGGCCGTGTAGTCTCATAGAGACGTTTCGGAGGAACCAGTTACCTCTAACCTCGACCCGAAGATGGAGGCAGAACGGTTTCTCCGAAACTTTGATTCTTACATTCCAGACTGCACGACGTCACATAAGCCAGTAATTTGTGTGCATATACCGTATACGGTACGCTTGTATTTTTGAAAATTTTTGACTCTCCAATTTTTATGGTTCCGCCAGTTTTTGAATGTAAGGCTGAGTGTGATTCGAGGAAATCCTATTGGTTCTAACAAGTGATTCGCTGGGACGAATAGCGAACGGTTGCAAAGTATCTTTCGCAGGGCGTCGATAAACAAAATGCATTAACGTTTTGCAGTCTAAATTATTGTTGTGAATTCCAACAGTCTCACCCAAATTAAAGTTGCAGAAGATCTCTAATCTTCAAAGTTAAAAAGCAGCTACTAGATAGAAGCAGCTTAGGAAAACCAACATAAAACACTGTAAAATAACGTGTGGATATGATCTGGACATTGGAGCAGGTACAGCGGAAAGCGCCGTCGAATTTAACTCGACATTGGACCGGTAAGGGTTAACTATCTGCAGGGGAATTGGTGCATTAAGAACGTAAGAGGTTATTTATTTGAAATACAAACTACACGTATGGGCGGAATTCCTCGAAGTAAAGGGTTGAGTTGTATTATGTTGGGACACCACGTCCGGGGATGCGTGCCGTTTATCCTCGCGGCTGTCTGACGCCACCCAGCAGTAGATGTAGGGCTGATAGCGTGCGCTTGGTACATGTACGTTCCATTTCATGACACCAGTCATCGAACTAACTCACAGCGAGATCCGAAACCAGTAGTGGCTTTTACGCACGAAAGCCTTTTAACACTACAATAAAGCTATTTTTGCCCCCCTTCAGTTGCCTCTTTCTTTCTGTCTGTCTTTCACATCTGTACTTATTGCCGTCTCTGTTACTGGGTATTACGTTTCTTGGCTCAGGCATTATCATTTCTGACTTCTGTCCTGGCAGTGCTTGCTTCGAGTGTCGATTGTAAAACAGACTGTCCTGAGTTTTTTTCGTGGTTGTCGCTAGTCCCCACAGGCAAACGTCGGGATGATATCTGAAATTGGTCCACGGCGGCTCCTTTTCATATCCTTTCCAATTTATTATTCACTGTCGTAAGATCATTCGTGGCTGTAGGATCTGGATTACTGATATTGTCTTTAAAGTGAAACTTGACTATAAATGCATTTTGTTGCACTCATTAGTGCATGTCTGGTCATGGAAATCACGGAAAATATTAAGATCGTTAGTGTGGGTGTAGTCTGTGTCTCCATACAGCCTTTTTGTGGGGACATCCAGCATAAATCCTAGATGTCTCCATAAAAAATCTGACGTACATAGCCCCATTTATTTATCATCAATAAATCAAAATCTAAGTCCCATAGATTTTGAGTAGCTTACATGTTATTTTTATTAATGATAAGAATTATGAGGTGCGGAGGTGTGGTGAAGTCTAGTGACATTATTTTTGTACCAAGTTATATGAAAATAAGTCAGTTCGTTCTAAATTTATTGTGGAGGAGGATGTGATCACTCCACAAGCCGATCTTTTCTTACGAAATAATAAGGTAAACTGTGTGACCTATAATCCTTAAGAAGTTTGTAGTCATTAAGTTCGTCAAGTTATCCAGTTTTAAGGACGTTAATGTCATAGTGACAGTAAGGTTAAGAGAAGATTAAGTTCAAGGTATGCCATTTTTTGTATGTCTTTTGTGTTGTGCGTAAAGAAGAGCTTGATAATTTTTACTTTGAACCAAATGGTAATAAGGTGATGGAATTATGTAGGATTTGATGGGCGAGGAAAGTAGTACACATGGCGGGATGAGACAGGTATGTAGAACTATATAAAACTTTTGGCGGAAAACATGGAAGGACAAAGCCCTTTGGGAGACTTGGGTGTGGATGGGAGAGTAGTATTAGAATGCATAATAAAGACATAGGATTTGAGGATGTGTAATGGCCTAAAGTGGCTGGGGATGTGGACCAGTGCGAACTCTTATGAACGTGACTAGAATATCTGTATTGCAGTAGATGGACGACTGTCTTCTCAAAGACCTTTGCGCTCCGTGGGCTTGGGCTAAGGTCTGACATCCCTCTGATAGACTGAGCACTGTTAGTGCTTCACTAGTGACTTAATTGTATGCAAATAAAACTGCGAGGGGGTGCAGTGTTAAACAGATTGTGCGATCGGCTCCTGCTGTTACAAGTCTTTGTCACTCGTAATGTTGGAATGATGGCGTGCGCGCCTCATTACACGGTAACTAAAAGACTTCGTACTTTTTCATTAACTCACGAGGTAGCTTAGTAACTTCCGCCGGAAGAGCAAGTAACGTCACATTCCTCGTCCGCAGCAGCTGTACGGAGCTGGTGGAAAACATGAGGCATTTTCAGGGCATGTGTGTGGGGTTGGCAGAAAGCAGGGAGTAGCTGCACTGCCGATTTACGGAGCTGGTAGAAAAGAGGGAGCAGATTCAGAGCAGCTGTACTAAGCTGACGGAAATAATGAAGTAATTTTATAATAGCTGTGCAAACCTGGCAGAAAACTTGAAGCTGTTTCACAGCAGATGTACGCAGCTGGCAGAAAAATGCAGGAATTTCAAAAGAGCTGTCGGAAAACGTGACATAATTTTGAAACAGCTCTATCCACCTCCATGCAATGGCGAGGTATCGATTTGTGGCAATTTACCTCAACGCTTGTATATGAATTCATAGGCTGTCTGAAGGATAGAATTTTTTTTGGGAGGTAGTGGGTTCAGTGCTAGGCAAGTAGACAGATTTTTTTGCCTGAAGATTGTCGTGGTTTTCTTCTGTTTCTTCAGCGAAATGCCGGAATATTCAAAGAAGGTCTAGTCCCTTCTTTCCACGTCCTTTCCTTTGCCTTATCCATTACGATTGTATCACGCGACGAAACAGCTGTGGTATCAGATAGTGACATTGCCATTAAAGAAATCATAAATAAACGAGTGAATGATTGGACGAATGATTGATTAATAAACAAGAGTATGGCGTGGTGCTTAGACGCTAATTGATCTGCGTCAGTACCTAGAGACTGGTGATTAATACCGAATTTTCGTGGTACATGGAAGTACAGGTATGTCCCAGATATCACTGGATTTTGAATGCCTCATTTGCCTGGGTGTTACGGATTTTACACACACACACACACACACACACATATATATAAACACGTAATTGCGAACCTTATCACACCATACATATCACATTGCCTACATTTGGAAAGCATTTTTGTGTCTTTCATTAAATATTCGTGTTATCGAAAATTGTCTTAAAAACGCGCAGATCTTAGTGATATTTAGGTTTTACATAATGAACAAGTTTCATGTACGTGGGTTTTTTTTTCAGAAAACTGGATTTCATTTTCCTTTAAAATAGGGTTACCTCGAACAGATGTTATCCAAAATTAAATTGTTTCGATGTTTATTGTAGACCCCAACATCACATCTAATCGAAATCCCTCAAATCTTTTTGGAGGTAATACATACGGACGGATCGGCAGACAAGGCGCGTGACCTAATTTCGGAAATGGAACGTTCGAACGGCAAACAGACAGACACTACTTTGTATTATTCGTTTATTTTATGAAGGTCGTGGGAATAAAACATGTAACCGTAGTACGTAAACAAGAGGTATTCTGTGGTACAGGTGAGTTTACTGTGGACTTGAAATGTTAATGATGAAATGGGTGAAAGTGTTAGCTCTGTAAACATTGGTCGTAAGTACTAAGACAAACATCCGTTTCAAAGCTGATATTTTATGGTCCAACTGGTTACGTGAAATCGTGTAAAAGAACTTACATTACAGGAAGTTACCTGCGGTCGGCTACGCAATTGCGAGTGTGCTTTTGCGGACTTCCCCGCAGTCCGACTGCATGAGAGTGCCTACAGTCATTCGTCATTTGGCAGACTGACCTACTATTCAACTGCAACTTTGACAACTTTGCGAAGTGTGTTCCATGTAGCAGATATTTCATGGCAGTGCTATTCACCGCGTCTTACCCATTCCAGGAATTTGCTGATATTAAAGATGACGGCCTTAAGTGCGAAGTGTATTTCATATTTTGGAGGTCCAGTTTGTGACTCGCTTCAGTGCAGCTAACTCGAAGCGAACGCTGAAACTGTTGACACTCCCAAGCAGTGATTCCTATAAAAGCTGGCAAAGTGGCAATAAAGGAATTAAAAATGAATCCTGCGCCTTTGAAATTGATATGTGTCACCTTTAAGGTAGAGGTAAAGTCCCTCTGCATGCCATGAAAACTTATGGCGGGTGTACGTGTAGCTCCACTAATTTTTAACGTCGACAATAAATGGAGGTGAGTTTTCAGTTTCGTGCTGAGGCCGCTTTATCCCCGAGGAAAGAGCTTGTGGTGTCCCTTATGCCGCATGATATTCTGTACATTATAATGTACTGTGGTTCTAACCAGCGGCGTTCTGTAATTAGCTAACATCTTAATTAAGTAATACAATCGAATGCACATTGAGAATCTGTAGTTCTCGTAGCTGGTCAGGACATTTCGCACATTTTGGGAACGCAAAGGTTGAAGGTTCCAGTCTTTTTGGATGTCACACCGTGTCGACTGGTATTTACCGACCTTTCCAAAGCTGGCAGTGCCTTATCTTAAGGGTGAAGCAGTCCACAATGTGAGCCTTCCAGATGTCAGTAGCTACTCACCGGTCGGCGAGGCGTCGCATCGCAGAAGCGGTGAATCTTTCAGTAACACCGCTGTGAATGTCTGAAATATCGCAAAGCAAAGACTCAGTACCGTCTTAACAAGAGGTCACAACTTGTCTCTGCTCAGCACAAGATAAAGAGGGAAGGTGTGAGGGTGTAAATTGGATTGACCTGGCTAATGACAGCCTCCAATACCATACTCTTGTGAACAGGGGAGGAGCCAAAATTTGACTACTTAAGCTACTATAATCTTCTGTGTGAAGATTCTGTTTTTAGTTAGCAATCATTGCGTATAGGCCCTGTGCTGTGTTCAGATATCGTTGCGCTAGTAAACTGATTGTTGAGCAGGCATGAGGATATGCAGGCAATGTAACTTCTGTATGAATGCTAAGGATGAAAAGGAGTTTTGGTATTCTTTGTCCCAGTTGGCTTGCATTCAATGGATATGTAGAAATGTAAAAACCGTCAAATAGCCAACACAATGTATTTGTTTATTTATATATTAAAATGGAGCGACTAGTTTCGGCCGCATCCGGCCGTCGTCAGGCTCAATTCGAAAACTTATTTGTACAAAAACTCCACGTAAAGGTAAAAAGATGAAGGCTTTCTCTTTGACAAGGTTAGTTATTACATATTTGTGGTGTTATATAATATAAAATATAGTAGATAAAAGTATTAAGTTAAAAATTAAGTTAAATTAAGTTAAAAATAAAAATTAAGTTAAAAATAAAAAACTGGACAACTCAAAAACAGAAGGAAGAACATAGAAGCACATTTATTGACTTCGGAATCCCACATATATAGAAGTGTACCTCCCGGACCCACACTCAGGAGAAGACCGTATGACCCAAATAACTAGACTGCAATCCACAAATAATAATTTTAACTTAATACTTTTATCTACTATATTTTATATTATATAACACCACAAATATGTAATAACTAACTTTGTCAAAGAGAAGGCCTTCATCTTTTTACCTTTATGTGGAGTTTTTGTACAAATAAGTTTTTGAACTGAACCTGTGGATGGCCGCATGCGGCCGAAACTAGTCGCTCCATTTTAATATATAAATAAATACATTGTGTTGGCTATTTGACGGTTTTTACATTTCTACATATCCAATGAAAAGTTGTTTGAAAAATGACTGTGCCTGTGTAGCAAGTACAAGCTCTTACATACAAACGGTGACGGCCCTTAAGAAGGGGAATAGGATGGACTGAAATCTGATGTACGCAGTTAAATATAGCCTCACTGGTGACGCCTAAACCCTCCCTAGGTTAAGATGTCACGCTTTCCCGCCCGGTCTGCGTGTCCTGCCGACTCTATGTTGTGAACATGTCGAACCATTAATTATCAAACGCTAAATTAACACTTCATTTACAGTGGAAAGGCGGAAGGAACTTGGAAAAAGCCAAACATGCTACACACCGCGGCATGACACACCGTCGTGTTGTGGATGGAGAATGAGGATCTCTTCATACGATAAATTTTTCCTAATGTTCAAGCACCATACCATGAAGAGATGTGGGTTACTGGAACTATAACTCCACGAATTCTTAACGTCGATACTGGGTGGAGGTGAGCGGTGAGCTTCACGGCCACAGACGGTTTGGACGCTTTGAGAGAGAGAACGTTCTTCATTCCTGCCGGAATTCGTCAGTCGCTCAGCCCGTGATGTGTAACTCACTATACTAGCTGAGCTGCTCCGGCATCAGCTGCGAAGTGTAGCTCAAACGAAACTGAGCAGCCAGTACTGCTGGCAGTGTGTAGTTTCCCATCTTGGCGGATTGAATGATGGGCTAACAACAACTGTCCGTAAAAAAATTCGTATCTTGCGAAGTGTTTTGCAGCCCTGGCAGTTACGCGGTCTGTTAACAGTATAATGAACTTCCTAGTGACTTGCCGAGAAGCACTGCGTTTCGTGGAGTCAGTTAACATGCAGTGTACCAAAGGCTCGACACGGTCGCGTAAAGCGGAGGTACCTAAAATTCTGTCCAGCGATTGTCATATTCACGAAAATTCGTGATTTGGACCGAGTTTCACGAATCCATGACGTATGTAGTTCTTCAGGATTTATTAAGTTCTTGTATTGCGCCACAAGTATGTATGTTAAAATTTGATTTGCTATTGCCTAGCTTTTTAACTGTACCTGAAACAGTTCTCTGTCGTTGGTATTAAATAATTAACCTAAATGGGTTTTGTCCGTATGTCTGACCTGCACCTTTTAAATGAAGTCCGACTGCTGATTTGTGTTCTAAAAATACTATTACAGGACTAGACCCCTCTTTGTGTATGATCATCATACAGTACAGAAATTAAAAATATTTTGCAATTCGGATTTCTTTAAACTAAATGGTCCGGTATATCTGTCGCCAAAGTGAGTCAGTACGGGCTACATGACAGGTGTTCAGTCTGCGATAATGACTGGGAATTTCTCTTCACCGCCACATAAGAGTCTGTTCAGGAGGCAACACGAACGCCTATTAAAACGCACCAGGAATGTTTTTCATTGGAATGTGAAACTGGCAAGTCATTTGTCTTCAGTAACGGGGCTAAGGAATGGAGCTACATCTCTACTCCCAAGTACGCCTTGCGGCGCGATGCTTAAACAAAGGGGAAACGTTTCGTAAATACAGAAGTTTTACTGGAGTACGGAAACACATCCGTCTGATCTTGCAGTTATTTGACGTCGTAGCGTGGTACGTGTTGACATATAGCTTGGACACTGGTGGAGCCGTCAGGTGTCGCGTTTCTTTCGGAGTTGCAGCCCCTTTAAGGAAAGTAATGTTTTCTCGTGGAATGATTACAAGGATATTATTGAATCTTGTATGAAGCATCAAATTAGGTTCGGTCTTCAGAGAGAAAGTTAGAGGCTCGCCGCCATACAGTCCGACTTGCGTAACTTCCTTGTAAGAACGGAGAAAGTGGCAGAGTGAAAGTGTACCCCATCGAGATGGACGAGTAGGTGTTACAAAGCGAACCGGATGAGGCGAATGTGTGACACAACTTTGACAGAGGATTGATGTAAAACTTACTGTAATCGCTTTGGTCTTCAATTATGTAATATTTGGCGCTTTGAGAAGTCAACGATTAAAAAATAACATATTCTAATCATTTTTCGTGCCGGAAATAGTATTCGCCTCTCTTTTAGCTTATGTTGATGCCAGTTTACGCATTATTAACAGCTTTTAGCTAAATGATATTCTTACTTTTACAAGCCGACTTCAGAGAATAGACATGACACTATAATTCATGAATGGATAGTTTTCTAATTTATTGACTTGTAAGCAGCTGAAACTGCACCCGTCAGTTTGTTTTAGAATGGTCGTGTGCTTTAGAACTAATATCAGTTCAAAATACTCGTCAACCAGAGAGACTGTTGTATCGTCGCAGCATTCTTTTGATATAATATTTAAATCCTGTATGTTCTGACTTACATATTGCAGGTGTGTAAATGAAACTTGTATTTTCAGAATTAAGTACACAGGGCTACAACTGTCAACACGGGAGGACAACAAACGCCAGTTGTCCTGTTACACTGCAGGTATCAGTTTTACTACAAGATTCTTCACTTTCCCAAGAACGGAAATGATATTTGTTACAGTTCGTTAAATGTTCATCATATCGAAAAATTCTGCAAGTGAAATTATTAGGATTTTAGAATAGAATAGATTAAAGGGATCCAACCAAACCCCCTTTTTGCTGTGGCGCAGCAACCCAACTCGGGCGTAGGTCGCCTCTTGGTTGATGTTTCTAGATCACAGTCAATCACACACACACACACGCGCGCGCGCGCGCACACACACACGCACACACACCCGGTAGGACTCCTCTGAATGAGTGATCAGCTCGTCGGGGAGGGCGCTACCTACTCAACAAACAACAGACACAAGAGACGAACATTCATGCCCTCAGCGGGATTCGAAACCGCGATCTCAGAAGTCAAGCGGCTTCAGACCTACGCCTTAGACCGCACGGCCACCGGTGTCGGCGAACTACCCTCTTACCCAAAAATATTTATGGGACCGCTCTAATAGCGACGGCTGACGCGAATGGATTTGGTCTTCTGTGTAACGTGCGTCTTAATTAACTGTAGATGTCAAGTTATTTACACTTTTTATGTGTTTATCCGACTCTAAGGCAAATCGATGAGTTTAATCTAGAGCAGGGTGTGTATTTGACCGACACGAACGAAACCTAGGTTCCTTTCACAGCCTTCAGTATCGATCCGTTCAGTGGTTTTGTAGATGAAACGTGTGCAAAAGACACGACCTATCCATTATAAGTTCATTATAAGCACTTTGTGAGCACGTAGACTTAACTGTAACATCTTAACAGTCAGTTACGTTCATATGTACACGTAATTGCCTTTATTCATCCTTCAGTTAGCCATTTTTGATTTGCATATGGGAAATTTGTGGTTTTCTTGGCGTGAAAATTAGGATTAGAGTCTTTTAGGATGTGACGTCATGTAGTCTGGTAGCGATGTTTTGGATGACATTTGTTACCATGAAGAGGAGTGCAGCAGATTCCGTCGAGACGCTGGTACTAGCTTCCATGTTACACGACGTTATATTCCAGAAGACAGGAATCTTAATTTCCATGCATGAGGTTTATTAATGGCCTCGTTTCACATGGTCAGTCAAAATACTGTATGTTCTTGAAACAGAACTAAGTGTATTAAAGGGAAGGCCTCTGCAGCACCTTTATCTGTCGTTCAGAGGAGTCCTACCGGTTGTGTGTGTCCGTGTGTGGTGTAGAAACGTCAACAGTGACGTGGCCTATGCCCGAGTTGGGCTGTAGCTCGACAGAAAAGTAATATTAACCCTTTAAAGACGGAAGGTATCTGTTTTATATAAGGACTCAGTTCGTACCGCACTGTAAACACTGTCCACTTCGGTTATAAAAACCAATCTCTTAATATTTTATAAGGCAAAAGTTGCTGTTTGTTCTGAGATCCGTACAAAACACATAAACGCAATGTGGGCACCACGTAGAGTTTTTTAATGTTAAACCTGGTGGTATGTAAAGTTACCGCTAGGCTTTAAAAGGTTACAGTTAATGTCAACAATTCGGAAAAATTATCTGCATTGTCTCTGAAGTTTGGAAAGATTCATACAAATAAAACAAATAACAGTCGGGCTATGAGATCTGCGCTTGTCTGGGATTTTACGCTGCGTAGGTTGGTAGTTTGTAACCGACGTTACGGGCCAACCTGTCCGTCCCATCTTCAAGGGTAAAGCAGCCTCCCTGGAATGCTTGACCCTTGAAGATGATTGTCCCGAAACGTCGGTTACAAACTACCAAACTGCGCTGCCTAAAATCCCAGAAGGGCCCTCTCATTTACACCGCGGCGGAAGTCTGAAATCACGCAGCAATTGGCCTAAGTTACAAATATTTTTTCAACTTGTGAACCACGTACAGAATGCGCTGTGGAACAGAGATATTTGTACCCGACCGTGATGTGTTCTGTACACTCACCTTATGCAATCCACGCGACACTGCTGTGTGTGTCGAGTTGTTACTTTTAACTGGATTGGCTAATATATTTAACCTTGAAACTGTTTGGTCCGCAAAACCAGGCGAGACAAATTCCATGTATTTCAAGTAGGCGTACAGATTGTATTTGCGTTTATAATTATATTTCAATATTTCGGACCTAGAACGTTTCAGTCACAAAGAATTAAACACAGCGAACTGAACTTCCTTGATCAGTGCGTTGTGGTGTAGGATAAGTTTACAGTGCATACATTTTTGGTTCGTCATTTTGAAGGTGGGAAAACCCAAACCCATGCGGACGGAACAAGCCTGGAGTGACATAACTCTGCAGCTGCTGCTGCTGCTGCTGCTGCTGCAGATGGTGATAATCTCAGCTCTTTTTTGGCATTCATGTCCGTGCAGAAATTGTTAAAATTCAAGAAAATACCGACAAATAATCGCGACGTGTTTCGACCTTGTTTGTGGGTCATCTTCAGGGGGTGTACATCAATATTTGTATAAAACGTAGGTTGTAAATTGGTAAAATGAGTTAAAATTGTATTATAATCTTTTGATTTCTCGAAGTTGGTGCTGTAGGTGCGTAAGTTTGATGATGTATTCTTTGTGAAATGGATCATGTATATATGTATATATATGTATTTATACGCAGTATTGTAATCATTCTGAAATAGTATAACGATAACAAAGAATAAGTATGAATAGTAGCAGTGCATAAAATATATACTATTTATACTTTTATATACTATTATAGACCATATACTATATACTATGTATACTCTTTACGTGCTACATATATAATATAAGATAGACTTTATATATTATACACTATTTCTACTTGTGCTTTGTTATTTGAATGTTATTTCAGAATTATTACAATACTGTGTGTGTGTGTGTGTGTGTGTGTGTGTGTATGTGTAAGATCCATTTCACAAGGAATACTTCATCAAACTTAGCATCTACAACACCATCTTCAAGGCATCAAACGGTTTTAATACAATTTTAACTTATTTTATCTATTTATAATCTACGTTTTATACAAATATTGGTGTACACCCCCTGAGAATGACCCACAAAAAGGGTTCGGAACATGTCGGAGTTCTAGTGCTCTAAAAACCTGATACTATAGTGCATTTGTGGTATTTTCTTGAGTTTTGTACTCTAGTAAGAATGGTTCACGTTTCGTTGTATCGCCATCGCACTGCTTTACCACACAGTCCTCGCCACAACTGAGACACGATATCCTGGGAAAATACTTTCTGTTCCCCCTTGATATAAGTCCTTGCCGTGTATGACCAACTATAGTGTCACATCGCCATCGTCTTGAAAACTGTGGCCGCGAGGATTTTGTTTAAATGCAGGAAACAGATGTTAATCGCTCGGCGACAGATTCTCCCGATACGGTCAGTCAGTATGGGTTCTTTGGTTACGAAATGGTACGCCAGTTAAACTTATCTTCTGACCTACGATCGTAATTTTGGAACTTTGTCTCATAATGACCACCACCACCACCACCACCACCACCACCACCACCACCACCACCACCACCACCACCA
>BLKM01000137.1:1309754-1385096 GCA_013340265.1 Coptotermes formosanus
ACCACCATCACCACCACCCCAGCCACCACCACCACCCCTACCATCACTACCACCCCTACTACCAACACCATCACCACCACATCACCATCATCACCACCCCTACCACCAACACCATTGCCACCACTCCTACCACCGTCACCACCACCCCTGCCACCATCACCCCCACCACTTCCAATACCACCACCCCAAATACCACCACCACCACCACCACCACCACCACAAGTGTAACGAATTCCGCGTGGAAAAGGCAAACAGACGTGATGCTAATGTGGTTATGTTACGAGCCTTAGAATTTTGATTGTTGGAAGGCATATCGCCGCAATGTACGTCTTGTTTTGTCAAGGCAGCAAAGCTGTAATTCGCAGTTCTCTAAATCAAATAGGTTAAGATTGCTTCAGGAAATAACAGTGGTTATCAGCAACGTTTCACCGGAGAGAAAGTCGTTCTGGAATTGAAAATAAGATGCGAACATGTTTACACTTAAAAAGTATCCCTTTACGTGAACACCTTGACAGGTATTCAGATGTCTCGTTTCAGCAGTTCCATTGAACTGTACGTGGCGAGTGAAGGCGGTTGTCAATACTTCTCTCAGCCATGTGCCGGAAGGACGTGCAAGAAGTGCTAGGGCTGAGAAAAGAGAACTTGATGAACTGAAATATATTTGCTGCTGTTCAAACAGTCTCGTTAGGTGTAATTGTACTTTTGATATGCTGTAGATTTCACTCATTAAGTAATTATCAAATTTAAAAATACGTCTTCGCATTTATATTTCGTCTTCAGGGAGCACAAAACAATGATAGAGAACTACGGAGTATGAAGAGGAAGTCTTCGTTTCTCGCTTCCAACTTCTTTCCTTATTTGATGGCAAATCCGAGAACAAAGAATTGAAGTCCTTGTCATAGCACAGTATTAATTCGTTTTGATTGAAGCAGATATTTTCTTTACTCGAGAGTACTTAAAAGGTGGAGAAATGCATGTAGAATGTCAGGAAGCGAAACAGGAACAGATCGCTTTCGAGATCTAGACGCCAATGAGAAAGATGGCGAAAAAGTGAAGATGACGTATGTTCCAAATAGGGATAAGGATTATATACTTTGCCCACGTCTATCCACCTTCACATGGTCTTGTAAAAGATGTTCCAATAGACGGTCCCAGCCAAAAGTGTGTGACAGATTCCTTCATCCAAGCTACATATTTAGAGCATTGTAACTTCAAGTTCAGTAATTTAACGAAAATGAATGGCATCAGTATTAATAAAGCCAAAGGTTTTCCATTCTGTTATGACGTAGCGGAGCTGCTAGTAGTTACGAATGAAGCCATAGTGTAGCAGTAATAAACGGAATTGGGAAGTTGATATTACAGTTAGTACCTTTGCCGACAAACGATCCGAGATATGATAGCCGATGTACGTAGGCTGCGGGCTGGACGACAGTCTACTCGTGGTTCCCTTCCTGGCATATGCAAAAGATAATTCACCACTCCAAAGCACCCCCCACCCCCGGCTTTCTGTTCTATGGATTCTGGGGCTTTTACCCCCGGAGGTAAAGCGGCCGGGGTATGAATCTGACTACTCACCTTTATCTAGTACAGAGGTTAAGATTGAGTGAACTTATACCTCCATTCCCCATACGCCTTCATGGCCTGCACAGGGACAACTGTTACTGTATTTATCTGTGTCGAAAACGTTATGCAGCCTACGCGTGCGTGAAATCGTGACATTGTTAAGCGTTTCTCGTGCGATGTGATGTATTTTAGTGAGTCAGTAGAAAATGTTACTGGAGATGGGAATTGCTAAACTTTTCAGTTTAAGTGCTGTTGGGCTTTATATTAATATTTAACCCTTTAAAGACGAAACGTAATCTCCTTTATATAAAGACTGTGCGTACCGCGCAGTAAACAGTTTCAACCTCGGTTATAAACAAGGAATGAGTTGCTGATGTTTACGGCAAAAGCTGCAGTTTGTTCCGAGATATGTACAAAATACATAAACGCGATTTGAGCACTATGGAGATTTACTGAATATTGAACCTGGTGGTACGTAAAGTTACCGCTAGGCTTTAAAAGGTTAATAAATCAGGCATTTGCTTTTGTGCCATGTAAAACGTGCAAAAAGCTGATACAAAATGTGATCGTCTGTACGTAATTAATTGCGTTTTTTTTATACGAAGCTGGAGTTCAGTGAGCTGCAGTTAATGGGCACACACTGGCAGCGTCACTGGCACGTGGTTGTGGCGTAGGCTTACCTGTTTGTGTGCCCCAGTGCTGGTTTAATACAGAAATCTGAGTCATCCGATTCAGAAACGTGAAAACGTAAACACGGGTTTTGATTCACCGTTAAAATGTAGTTGTGTGTGTGTGTGTGTGTGTGTGTGTGTGTGTGTGTGTGTGTGTGTGTGTGCGCGCGCGCGCGCGCGCCTGTGTTATTAAGTTGAGTCAGGCGTACTTTCAGTTGTGCCCCTGGCGTATGCGGATTTGGTGACGGATTGGGCCTAGTGGCTTTACGTGCATTCAGGCGCGCTGAAGTAAGTGCCTTGATTGCCCGCCAGCATTTCATTCATCTTCTGTTTGCCCGGAGAAAGTGAGGCGAAGTTATGCGAGAACATGCAGTGTTCAGTTCGTAACACCTTACTACCGTCTTCTTGAACAAGATGTATGCAAGAAACTCATAATACAAGGGGGGAGGGGTTGTTCGCCTTTATCCATCTTTTTGCTTGTTTTATTTCTGAGGTTGTTGGATGAATTTTTGTTTGTTTTGGGGCTGGGGATGTAGGCAAACACTGTGCAGAGAGTGCAGTGTCCATTAGTGTGCCCGTCTGCCGCAACATCACGGTGGGTGAAGTGGTAAAGCTTCTGACATGCATTTGGGAGGTGGCCGGTTCGAACCTCTGCCGGGACACATACCGTCCTGACCGAGTTTTAGTGTTTCTCTGTCCCTCCACGTAAATGTCGGGATTATGATATGAAGTAACAGTATGGCGCTGACCTTACCTGAGGTTATTTCTTTAAGGCCTATTTAAATATTATTCCATCTAAGCCTTGTGTTTCCCAGGTGGTCTTCTTTTTCAGGTCTTCACACACACACACACACACACACACACACACACACACATATTTGCTGTTGTACATCTTCCACGCAACAGCTTAATACATACACAAGTGTACCACAAACCAGTTGCACAGTGTTTTATATTTATTGTACAAAGCTCCTACATGTTTCAGCCATATATCCTGGCCATCTTCAGGGAGCTACAAGTCTGGTCAACGAATACAGCGTATATGGCAATTTGTCGTAGATAATTGGCAGGCTATATATGTAGATATATATAATATATAATATAATATAATATAATATAATATAATATAATATAATAATAATACAATGACGCTTGTCACTATATAAGTCGTCAGCATGTAAATAGGGCGTTATAAAATTAAAACTATTTTAACTGATCTTAAGAAGTTACTGTCCGATACAGTTTAAATGAAGGGAACATGCCAGCACCGCAATGTTTGGATACGGAGCTTTAATTTTGATACATATAAATTCTTAAGACCCGTTAAAATAGAGTTTTAACATTATAACTACCAATTTATATACTCACGACCTATATAGCGACAATTATCATTGTATTCTTATTACATTATACTATATAACTCGAAACACGTTACAACGACATCGGTTTATGCGACACCTTCTCTATAGCGTGAGACATTCTGTAGCGTCAGTTCGTCACTGTTAACCATAGCGTTACATTACTCGGCAATAACAACACTCGTTTGTAACGACACAAAATATTCAGTCCCTTACATGACATTATAACCGAGCTCTACTGTATATATCTATATAGTCTGCCAGTTATCTGTGACAAGTTGCCATATATGCTTTACACGTCGACCGAACTTGTAGCTCCCCGAAGATGGCCAGGATGTATGGCCGAAACATGTAAGAGGTTCGTATAATAAATGTAAAATATTGTGCAACTGGTTTGTGATAAATTTGTGTGTGCACACACACACTCACACACACACACACACACACACACACACAAATATATTATACACGCACACACACGCATGCCTAGTAGCAAGATGATAAACCACCAAGAAGAGCATGGATAAATGTCGTACATTCATTTTGCACGTTAGACATGAGATTTGTGTAAATTTTCCTTTATTTCATGTAGAGTACACGTATTTAGCTCATCATCCTCCTAAGTTCCTGTGAATGTAATTTTGTCTGACTGTAAAATATGCCACCCTTGTTACTCTGTCTTGTCATGTGGCAGGTGAATAAACCCTTTAATAATGTACACGACTTGGGAACTATTGCATGATTTATGTTGTTAAAGACAGTCCTTCAAGCGGAAATTCCCACATTGAAAGCAACTTTATTGGAATACAGAACTGCTGAACTCTCCTAAACTTTGTAATTTCTTATATTAAAAAAGCTGCTTCTAAGTCTTTTAACGCTTTTCAATCCGCTGCCTTTGTTAGGAAGGAAAATAGGCTTATAATCCTAACCCCCCCCCCCCTCTGTTCCAACCTTTGAACCAAATGACCAATTTTCAGGCAAAATAGTTTTTAACGTTATGCCATTTGAGGCATTTCTAGCCTCTTCTTAATTGAGAGTAACAACATAGCGGACGGAGGAGCTGGTGAGGCACGCAGCGCCACTTAATATTGTATCCTAGAAGTGCTCTAGAATGCTACTTCTTTTTTTCGGGAGCAGGTTGTATGTAAGACAACAACGTGGTGACTCCATTTTACATTTATATTTATTAAAATCAAAATAAACGCAGTCATTAGCGTAAAATAGTGTATTAATGTAAAAACTAATCAGTGTAATTAGTTGGATTTTAGTAAATTATGACATAATGTACGGACGTTTCAAGGCATTAAGATTGTATTTATATATCTCGATACGTTACCGACAACTAACGAGTCAGTGTGAATTTCGGTATGAAGATAGATCATACACATACCTGAGAATTCTGTATGAAATTTTATTCTTAAGTCAGCAGTTACAAAGACAGTGACAGTGCAGAATTTTGAGTTCATAACTGACAAATATAACGTGGGGTAAAATCTGTACCTACTTAAGTAATAAATTTTCAATAAACAACAACAAATTCTTCTTCTTCTTCTTCTTCTTCTTCTTCCTCTTCGTCTTCTTCTTCTTCTTCTTCTTCTTCTTCTTCTTCTTCTTCTTCTTCCTCTTCCTCTTCGTCTTCTTCTTCTTCTTCGTCTTCTTCTTCGTCTTCTTCTTCTTCTTCTTCTTCTTCTTCTTCTTCTTCTTCTTCTTCTTCTTCTGCCAGTCGCGCAACAGCCTCTAGTGGGCTAGGGCCTCCTCATTATCGAGGCTTCACGATCACACTCAGACGCACCACGATCGGTAGGACTTCTCTGGACGAGTGATCAGCCCGACGCGGAGACCTCTACCTGACAACGAAAACACTCACAAGAGACAGATATCCATGCTCCCGGCGCGATTCGAACCCACAATCCCAGGAAGCGAACGGCCGCAGACCCACGCGAGAGACCTCGCGGCCACTGGGGTCGGCTCTACTACTACTACTACTACTACTACTATTACTACTACTACTACTACTATATGTTTAAAATTGCAAATAATGAAACAAAACGCAACTGTACTGGTGTGCTTCCGTTTTACACTTGCGCAAGGTGCAGTAGCTGAAATACGAGCTAAATTGTATTTTAGTGTTAAGCTGTAAATTTAGATTATCTGTATATGGCACTAATAATACAGAATTTGTACACTTAGAGTTTATGCTTTAGGAAAACAGGATTTATGAGTTATCCAAGGAAATCTGAAAGGAGGGAATTTTTACAAAGCAATTTACTCTGCGGAGGCCCCGACTTAGTGATTGTAAATTACGAAAAAGAAACCTGGCTGTACATGACTGGGTAAATGGGCAGGTGGCCTGGTACAAAATCCGCTGAAAGTGGTTTCCCCTTGCCTGGAGTTCCATGCTGACAAGACGCACCTTATTGGCGACTGTTGCAGGCAGCGTGGCGAGAGAAATTGCAGCACTTTCTTTGGTAGACCGAATGTTTCTTTTCAAGTCTTCAACAGTGTGAGGGTTTTGTTTTTATTTCAGCACATTCCAAGAGGAAGAGAGGTACGGCTTTACCCGCCGGCTTTAATTTTTATTGGTAAATTACTGAGTTGTTTGTAACTGAAGTTTTGAGGTTTATGCAGCGGTGTAGCCGAGTGTTCCTTTTTTGTGGGATATGACGCTGTGTCACTGGGCAAACGGATCCCGACGTTTCGAGGGAACATAGTGTCCTCATGTTCAAGGGTCGATAGCTCCTTGTAGGTCTTTTTAGGACCTATCGACCGTTGAAGATAAGGACATCACATTTGGCACCTCCACCGAATAAATGAGCCTGTAAGAGTATTTGTAAAACCGTCAAAGAAGTGGGCCCATCCCTGTGGCCGCGCGGTCTCAGGCGTGGGTCTGCGGCCGCTGTCTTGCTGGGATTGCGGGTTCGGATCCCGCCGGGGACATAAATGCCTGTCTGTTGCGAATGTTGTGTGTTGGCAGGTAGGGGTCACTGCGACGGGCCGATTACTCGTACGGAGGAGTCTACCAAGTGTGTGTGTGTGTGTGTGTGTGTGTGTGTGTGTGTGTGTGTGTGTGTCATTGAATGTGATCAACAATCACCCTGTACACCTACGATGAGTAGGCAGAAGAGGTCAGACTAAATAAAAAATGAAATAAATGGGGAACACACCAAGGTTATGATGGCTAGGCGTATCAGACGTTTGTTATGTGGTAGCCTGTGTTATAAGCAGAATGTGAAGTGCCAAGTCTCACGCTGTAAAATTTCCTCTCTTTTATACCTTAATGGTTTCCTTAGCAATCATCTCGGATTGATTAGCATGCTTCAAGTTGATTTCCCTATGCTAAGTGTAAGCGATTCTTAACATATCAGACTGTTATCATTATTAATGTCACCGATAAGCCCGAGTGCTTGTCCTCGTACCTGTTCCTCCTATCGGATATCCGTGACGTCTTTTGACATGATCGGTTTTCAGTTATTCTTTACAAATCTTTTAGCCGTTTCTTTTGACAGACCTTTATCCTGTTCGTTATCAGTTAGTCCCACTTGTCGTATATCTTATTAAGGTTATAACCCGTCGTTCTGTGTCTTAGAACAACTTAAAGTAAACATTTCTGCAGTCTTCGATTTTCACGCTTGTTCTTTCGTAAGCATCTAACAGTCCAATCCACACGAAAGTATGGCTATAACTGCAGCGCAGTAGAATTAATGTAACGTGCCTTTGGTCTTCTCACATTAGTGAGCGTTTTGAAATTTAATTTTTCGCTAACATCTTTATGTATATCATAACCTGTGCTACAGCCTACATACGGGTTGCTGAAATAGAAATTTGAAAGCGTACTTAAATCTAACATAAGTTAATTGTTGCGGCGTTGTTTGGTGCGCACCTGGTTGTAATGATTGTGCCGCCATGATTTGATATGTACGGCCTCGTGAAAAATGGCCGTGCCGTGAAAAAGGTATGCGTAACGGGTAAAGTCGTCGCTGTGCTTAATCAAGCACCACACCGTGAAGATATGGGAAGGTGAGGTAATTTTTCGTGGCACAACTACCCCTAGTGGACAAGGGTCTTTTTATCGACGCTTCACGATCACACTCAGACACGCCACACTCAGTAGGACTCCTCTGGACTCAGTAGTGATCAGCCCGACCTGACAACACACAACACTCACAAGAGACAGACATCCATGCCTTTGGCGGAATTCGAACTCGCAATCCCAGCAAGCGAGCGGTCGCAGACCCACGCCTTAGACAAGCACGGCCACTTGGATTGACGGGGAGATGAGGTAGAGATCTGTGTATTCTTACATTCTGAGTTAGATGCGGCGCAGTGGTGAGCTTCACGCCCCGCCCGCTTTACTCCTGGTACCCACTGGATAGCAGACTGGTTGAGCCCTGAGTCGGGCAGGATGAGGGGGTGTAGGAGAGAATCTCTGTCGCCTGCCAAGAATCGAACCCTGAGTCTGCAGTCGTCCAGCTCGTAGTCTGGTCACTATATTGACTGAGCTGTGCCGGCTGTGTGGATCTAAGATTAGCATTAATGCAATAGTGGCTTTATGTTGCACTTCCTATGCCTTATCCCATTTTGCGGTTTTAATAAATGCATTTTGTTCTTGTGCAGCGTGCTCCTCTACTAATGCAGCACATTCCGTGCCGTTCGTTGCCTTCGGTGTCTAATGGGTCCATTTCTTCACACTAATATAGGCCTATAATTATTATTTCGTTACGTGCTTAGCATGCAGAGTTTCTGCACTTCGTCTGCACAACCCGTTTTTATTATTCGCCACAGATGCTTTAGCGGTCTCGAACGCGTGCCACGTGGTCTAGATTTGTTGTGTGTGGTCTCATATCTGGGTTATTGTGACGAGGAAGCCCTGTTCAAGTAAGTAATTTTAACGGTAATTGACTATAGACGTAAAACTGAATCCATGGTGTTATGTCTCACTTGAGAAGTGACTAGTGATTTGTCTAGTCGCGTTATTTTCTGTCGTATGTGCGATCCGAATTTTCGTTAGGGCGATACTGTTTGAGATATAGAACCCGTAATGACGAATATGCGGAGACCCGGATCGGTGCTGAAAATGCTGTATCCTATCTGAAGTAAGTTTCCGCTTCTTTTGGGACATGATGCTACGTCGCTGGGTATTCGGTTCTTAAAGTTTCGAGACAGCACAGTGGTGTCATATACAAGGGTCGAACTGTCGAAGAAATTGCACATTTCTACTCTTGAAGATGAGACCACTGCATTGTTTTGAAATGTCGAAAACCGATTATCCACTGACGTGATGTCGTATCTAAGAAGAACGGCAGTCTCAGCCACACCGCTGGGAAGAACTAAAAAGTCGCGATCTTAAAAATAAAGTTCGACCCATCGCAGTTATTGTTAACGATTTAGTTTCGTGAGAAGGGATGACAGTTTATTGACAAGGAAGTACGTCAGAGTTCGATAGTAAGTAAATTTAAAATAAATTCTATGTTAGTGTGTAGACTTTCTGTAGGCTTAACGTGCAGTAGTTGCCAGCAAACAGTGAACTGAAATTTGTCGGACTATGAAACTAATAGTAAGCCTTCTTGATATCACTGTAAAATTTACAGCGTTTTAAATTTCGAGGGAGCCGACACAAACAGAATTTTTAATCATGGTAATGCAGAGATGTTCTGAAATACAAGTGTGGAGGGAACTATCCTGCTATCCGATGGAAGTGGATTTGTCGTTGCCTCTGATATCAGAATCCTGACATTTGCTCCTTGTCTTTGTGGGGATTTGGGAGTAATTTATGGCATTAACTGAATGACCAATTCACCAGGGAGGGGTCTGACAGAGAAGTTTGTAAAGAACCTGCACGCAAACGCGGAATTTACGTGTTGTGATATGGGAAGAGAAGTGGATTGGTGCACCGGCCGCCCGAGTAATAAAACTGGAACAATACGGCGTCTTTCTACTTACGAAATTTAAAAGGAGCCTATATAAATCCTTGGCAACCGGCATAGCACAGTCGGTATAGTGACTAGACGACGACATAGACGACCGAGGAACTGTGGTTCGATTCTCGGCAGGAGCCAGAGATTTTTCTCTTCCCCAGTTTGTACAGATGGGCCCTGGGGCCGACCCAGCCTCTTATTCAGTGGGTTAAAAGGGCCTGTCTCGCCTGAGATAAAGCGGCCGAGACGTGAAGCTGACCATTCACCTCTATCTAACTCCGAGGTTAATAACGCTTGGAGCTATACCTCCACTCTGCCGTATGCCTTCTTGGTTTGATGATTAATTAAGGGCAGGGGAAACTTCAGGGCTTTTGATGCTTAAACATAAATCTTCACCCCTGTAATTACAGTACCATATATATATATTTTAATACAGTAAGGTTTACTAGAATAATAGAATACAGGTTTAATACAAAACTGTTGGATTTTTGGCATTGGTTGGTGTTCATTAGTCTATGATAAAATAGACGGTGTGAATAATATAAAGCTCGCGATAAGGTTTGTTCGCGGCATCGTCATCCACTGAGCTACCGAACGGGTATTTTCGAGATAGGAATTTTTAGAAATCCTGTGATTTCTGCATTGATGGCAACTCCTTTGTTTTTATTAATTCCGTGTCAGAAACTGTTTTTGACAAAAAAGTTTAACGGTGAAAATTAACAGTGCTGCATCAAGCGGAAACCAAGGGACGCTAACGTATTTTATGTACTTCCCTTGGCCTCCGCTTGAGGCAGATCTTTCGATTTTAACGTTTTGTTTCTTATTTAAACGTGGTATGACGATGTTGTTTGTTATTTACATGTTACGATCCATTGCTCTCCGAAAGAAACTGCCTAGCTTAAGCACTGTTAGGCACAATTCTCGATGTTTATTAAGTTTAAGATGCTGTAATTTTTGTTGATGAAATATTTTACTGTCTCTACGTGCCAGTTATTTGCACGGGCACAATTAATATCCTAAATAATATTTAAGAATTGAAGGAAAACATAGAACCAGACAAAGAGCATAATATTGATTATGCTAGGAAGGCGGTGACCTCCTTTGATACCTGGCTACTTCTACTTCGGTGATGGTGCTTCAGACCGCTCCTTATCTCGGTGAAGTAATCTGCTTCCGAGAGTATGACTGTACCAATACTTAAATCTACAATGAGGTAATAAGAATGACGTGTTAGTGCTGATCTAACATGCAGATATGATGTCCTATTTAGGACAGCTGTCATACGACATACAAGTATCTGCTGAGGGCGGCTGGTACTTTCCTCGCACCTCCCGCATCCTTCCACTAGTATGGAATACAGTTCGTTTAATCGTCGTTGTCATTTGTCTTCAGTACTGAGGACAGTACGAAGACCATTGCGGTGGCATGATGGCGAGAGCCATGTGTCAGCCAAAGTTGTGCCTGAATACTGAAAGGAAGCAGTCCGTCCTCACACGTTTGTTTACTGTAACCTCTAAACAAAATGTATTTATATATACTACCTTTAAGGATCACTCGTATAAGTAAATTATTGGGTAATTTGCGGAGAACTGTTGAATCTGCCTGTGGATCACACACCGAATTTCGTGGCCAGTTTACTCTTTGTAACACTAAATAATTTAAAGGTAAAATATAAAGTTTCTTTGCACGCCATAGGCGTATGGGGGAGAGGATTGAAGGTACAGCTCCACTCATTCTTAACCTTGGCACTAGGTGGAGTGCGTGGTCAGGTTCACTTACTGGCCGCTTTGCCTTCGGGGACACAGCCACCTGTGCCCATTGAATAGGAGGCTTAGTGGGCCCCACAGTCGGTTTGGACGTTTCGGAGGAGAGACAAATCTCATGCCCCTGCCGGGAAGCGAACCATGATGCTTCGGCCGTGCAGCACCTAACCTAATCAGTCTCTCAACTGAGCTGCCTTTGGCTTAACGTGAAATGTATGAGAAGATATTCGGTAGATTATCTGCATAGCCAAAGAAGTATGAAGAGTGGCCGTAGTTATATGACTGAGTAAATTAGACCCGAAATTCAGTTTTGACGCCAATGGATTTCTGGAAGTGTGTACCTGTGAAAGGGAATCACTTCCAACATAGAAGGTACTTGTACTGTCCCTTACTCAAGAGATGGCAGTTGACCTGCGCAGCGTGGGTAGAGTTCCTTAAGACTCGCAACGACGGTCGGAGGAAACATGTAGAGCCTGCCAAAAATATGAGTGTCTATCACTGCATGAGCTTCTTTCCACTGGCCGCCATTTGCTGGGTATTTCGTTCATAAGAGTCCTGAAGTCAAATTTATGCACAGCTCTAACCATACAGAGCACTACTGACAAGGGATGTACGGCAAAGAGTCGATTATCCAAACTAATTGGGACCAAGGAAGTTCGGTTAATCAAATTGTCCGAATAATCAAACATGCGTGAGAATACCCAGTTTATACCGAACAAAGTGCAGTTGCAGCAAAATTAATGTACACAAGGTTATATTTTTAAGCATTTAGTATTTTTAAATACGAAACGTTATTGCGTTGCGTTTACAAACGAATAATCAGAAACAAGTGCTTTAACCGGGTTAGTAATATCTCAGTATAGTAACCAGTAACTGGAAACTACAGTACATGGTAACTTTTCGTTTATCGGTGGTGGTTCGGATAACTGACGGTTCGGATGATTGACGTTCGGATAATCGACGCTGTACTGTATTATCTTACACCCACCGTGACACCACTTCTGCCTAATGAATTTGTAACTGGAATATATCTGTTACTGGTCAGAAGCAAAGGACGGTCGGCTTTCCCTAGCAAAAACCACTGCCAAGGTCAACTGCAAACTCTGCAGTCAGTACCAGTAATTGGAAAGTTACAAAACGTTGTTAAAGCCATTGCTCAAAAGTCTTTGTTCCGACAGTAGGGGAAGAAAGTTGAAAGAAGTACGGAATGTGTAAGTTACAAAAATTAAACATGAAGTGCGATTTCTGAAATTGATAAATTTGGAGAGTCTGTCCGGTCTGTGGGTGAAGGGAAATTAGGACGGTTTCATGAGCCGAACCAAGTGAAACTGTTGCAAGTCCATTCAGCAGAGTCCTTGAAAAGTTAGTAGTCGCTTGGCTAGTCAAGACATTTCTCACCTGTAGTGAAACCCAGGTGCATAGTACCGCGTTTATTAGACCCTGTCTTGAGACTTACATGTTGCCCACAAACTCGCACCCTCTTAAGGTACTTAGGATCCACTTAGATACTGTCCGTCCACGTACACTTACGTCTGCCATACGGAAATCAGTCACGTAGTGGGGTGGTATTATACTATTCTGGCGGACACGAAGTAACTGATTTGTAATTTCGGATTTTTTCTTCAGAAAAACGCCCAAAAATTCCAACGTTTATACTGGAACTGGAAATCCAACTGATCGGTCGACGGCTTAACGCCCCGCCCTCCCCGCCCCCGGCCCGTGATTTAATAAGAAAATGTTGTAGGATTCTGTCACCAGACTTTGAATTTTATGTTGCTGTACGCGGAAAATCTTGTAGCAGGGTCTGAGATTGTTCTTAGAGGACCTTGCAGTCACATAGGCCCGCAACTCTGGAAAGTCTGAATATACGTAGTGAAGCCAGTATGCTCTGATGTGCCAAGAGGTTGTGGTTTGATAACGTTGACTCTATTATTAGATCGGAGTTGTGGAACATGTTTCTGTAGTCCGAAAAATCTGGTGCTCAGTGTCGAACTGGTTAGCAACTTCAATACTGAAACTGTGTGTGTTATTGAACGATGCTGTAAGTTGCTAGGATTACATAGCGTCGGCCACAGATGGATAAATGTGTATGGAGGACTGGTGGAGTAATACTGATAGTGTAAAAACGAAGGACTTTGTGCACCAAAAATCCCACATGGACTGGCCTGGAATTGAACCCGGGTCTCCGTGGTGAGAGACCGCCGAAGAACAGCATGAGGCATTGCTCGGCCTCTGACATTAAAAAATTATATTGGACACACACATCTCTGTTGTTAGTTTTACTGACTTTAAGACGTCGGGAATTCAGTTCCCTGGCAGCCAGATGACAAATTAGCTCTATTCGTATTTCATTATTTGCATGAATGGAAGAAAAATGAATCTAATGGTGAGCCCTTGCCGCTTTTCTTCTCAACCCCTTCGGCTGGCAGCCTGAGAAGATGTTACTGAATTCAAGTCTGCCCTAAGCTGCAAGACGTTAACGAAATCTGCTAATAATGTGTCAATCAGTTCATGAATTTTCATGCACCTCGCTATGAATTCAGTGCAAATAGAGGCAACCTTGGCCATTTGCACTTTTTAGTGCAAATAATACCAAAGTGATGGCTCTACAAACTTGCGATTTGGGAGTGGCACTAGCTCCACGTAATGTGGGGGTTTTGAAAGTATATAGTGTGCAACTTTTATGAATGTATTGTTTCTAGAATGTAGAAAAAGGTGATCACGCAAGAACTAGCTCTTAACGGCGGTAAGCAGTGAACCTGTACAGCTAGGATTTTGAAGTTTTGTGCAGAGGTACCTCATGAACATAACTACACATTCGGTTGGGATCAATTTCTTAAACACTGGAAAACCTCGCAAATGACGACTACGCATTGGTCGCTTGAAGGGTGTGTAAGACATGGGGATTACTTGTAATTGCAGGCCAGCATCCGGCTTCCAAGTGTCACTAGATGTGTGTAATTGGTGGAAATAATTGCATTAATTACGTATGACCAGACTTTTCCCACAGTGATGTTGACCCGCAAATGATGTTAGTCAGACTGACTTCACGCCTGTGGCTCAGAATAATTCAACTACGCCAACAAATATCCGTCAGCTGCGTCAAAGTAGGTTTTTGAATTAACTGTCAGTGATAAGCTGGAGCTGTGATATAGGGGACACGATTTCTGCTGTAAAAGAAAGGAGAGAGAAAGAAAGAAAGAAACCAACTGCAGTGTTTCTGTACATTGATGCGGACCCCAAGGCATAAAAAATTCTTTGATCCAGTAAGTAGAAACAGGTTACGAGAAATGCGCAACGCGTGACAGTGCAGGATGATAAGAAGTTGTTTCATAATTATTTTCGATTACTGTGCTGCCAATTATGTGGTGGAAATGCTAATATTCATGGTAATCTTCATATGATGAGTTTTTTTCATCTGACAAATTCTTTGTTAAATCTCTCAAAATACGCACTTGTACACAGAGTTAGCACAATAACATTTTAGATTAGCTACGTACAAATAAATAAATAAATAAATAAATGCGTGTTTATGATATATTAATAAAGAGATTTTTTTAATCAGGCTGTGAATGCTTAGTGGGGATGATACCCATAATTCCCATGGTAAAGCTGTACACATCTGGTGTGAGGCCCACATATTTATTTTAGGTTTGTAAGGAATAGTGTGTAAATTGGCGTGTACTTTGAATGATACTTAGTGGTAGAATCAGAGGCAATGGGAAATCAGAAAGTAGAATAGGGTGCACGTTTAATTCTTAACTTCAGAGATCTCTGGCAGATGGAAGAACTTAGGAAAACAGTCTTTAGTGTAATTCTGTACATCTCCATATGACTTAGAAGTACAGTTTTAAATACTTATATGTGTAATCTCCAAAACATGTACATCCTACCACATGGGCTAAAAATTAAATACTCGCTTTGCAACATCTTAGTGGAACACTAATGATGGAATCTGCATTAAACTGTTATACGTAATTGTATTAAATCAGTTTGCTAAATATATCTATTTTATATGTAATAGCAAGATCGTGTGAACACACTCCTTTCCTGTATGACAACTAGCGCCATCCTAATAAACAGCAGTGGTTCAAAAAAAGTTTAGCTAGGTAGGAAAGAAAACAGGTAATATATTTGCATTTTTTCCCTCAAACTATGAACTTGTAGTGACATGATACCGCTGTTCATTCAAATTTTTGACTTTGGTTAATGTCTAATTTATTTACTATTTCAGTATCTGGCCAGTGGCTGGGCTGGGCACTACAGCTTCCGATGTCAGCCTGTAGACTATTCCAATAGTCCAATGGCACTGAGAGTGAGTATTTCACGTTTAATTCTGATTCAGTTCCCACTGCATGTCTCACTCACCTTACAATGTTGTGTTCTGGTGTGTACATATATAATGCTTTGTGCTTTGGTATGGTCATACCATCATCATGCATGCGAGCATGCCACTGATTTTGTCTTAATTCTGAGGTTAACTGGGATCAGTACAGCAGCATTGTGTGTATTTGTGCTTTGACATTTAATTTTTTTCTGCAGGGATCGAGAGAAAGATGTGGGAATTCAGTAGGAATTAAGTACATATTACGGGAAGAGGAAAGGAAAAATATAAGGTTAAAAGAAGTTTGAAGTGAAATGACATATGTATCTTAAAACTCTGAGCCTGTGTTATGGGTACGGTTGCATGTCGTGCAAATCCTTGACTCAACTATTAGCAGAGTGTGCTGGTTGGTTCAGATTGTAGCCTTCTGAGTTGTGCCACCTTGCACTCTTGCAGGTGGTATCCTGTGCTGGGACAGAATCTTATTCTTCCTTTCCTTCAGGGAGTGAATAAGAAATTTCCTTGACCTCCTAAAGGAGTATTCATGTTAGAGTGGTGTGTGATCGCTGTCACCTTCCTTATGGGCTAATCCCTGTACCTGAATTTCTTGGCCTGGCTGCAGTTTTATTGAGTAGGGAGTAATGGCCCAGGTCTGTAATATGTTCTGCCATCGCTGACTTCTCTGGTTGGTACAGTCAGATCTGATGGTGGTGTTCATAAACCCTGATACCAGTAGAACAACTGGTTTGTCAGATGTTCTGGTTAATGTTTCATCATGTATAGTTTTCCATTTTAACTGAAGCTACATAATTCCAGGTACCATTTAAAAATGAATTCTTTTTCCACTGTCTCTGATTCTATGGACTGTTGAAACCATCATGGTACCTACATATGAGGATTTTAATATACGTGGCAACTTACGCAAGTGTCTAAAAGGTTTTATTATATGAAATCTGTATTATATGGTTTAGGACATACCTGTACTACGTCAGTACGGTGACTGTAGAATCACCTCAGGTATATTCTATGCTACTTTCCTGTATTGAGACAGCTCACAATGAAATTTTATGGGATTCCACACATATTGTACTGGTTGTGTCATTTTGTATAATAGATATATCTGCTTGTTCATTTTTTGAGTGTCAAGCCTTGTGGTGCCTTCCACTGTTCTGTTTGTGAAACTCCTTTATGATAACCTTGTGATGTTGGGTGTCAGTTAATAAAATTAGGTCGTGATTTACCACTCTTGGGTACATACCTGATTTACGTTAACACACACACGCGTGCACGCACGCTCTCTCTCTCTCTCTCTCTCTCTCTCTCGTGTGTGGTAAAAATGCAGCATACAGGGGGACAGACACAGTCATCTGATAATGCAATACATTTGTGCATTTCATGCAAACAAGCTACATTTTACATAATGTTTCACATAGGTGTGAATAGCCCATACACTTGCTCAAATATGTGTAATAAAAGTAGTGCATACAAGTTGAACATTCGTATGAACACACTGTACTCATATGTACAGTTAATTATATTTTCTTTCAGATGGCAAGGACGTGCTGGTGGTACTACTTCTCCAAATTTACGGAATTCTTCGACACAGTAAGTGATATTAGATTAGCCAGCTATCATAGAGTAATTACTTCATAAAACTTACAGTACTAATGATCAGAAAACGAACACTGTTCAATATTATTAAAACAACATATAGAGGGTGAATGTCCTGAAATAAAGCTTGTGACCGTATGATTTTTTTAAATCACTTCATTTCTTGTGCATGTGTTTAAATGATTAAATAGTGAAGAATTTCAAAGAGCACAACACTCTGTACTGGGTAAGGCATTTATAACCAGCTACATGCTTTGACATTGCATCAAGCCATTATCACATGTATACAGAACGGCGATGAAAATTACAGTACCATCATCCTTTTTAAATGCATGGGATCCCCTGCCTAAAAACATTTACAACAACATATATTAAAGTATTTTAGTAATTTTATTCCATGGAAAATGTGGCGTAAAGAAAATCATGGGCTCACACGTTTTTAAGAAAGTGTTGGCCCTGTGGTGGATATATGTGTAGTTGTTCTGTATACAAGTTTATATTACCTTGATTATGACTTTATATGAAGTCAAAACATGTAGCCGGATATAAGTGTAGTGCCTGATAAGTAATGTTTTGTTGACTGAAATTTGTCACTACTAAGTCATTTGACTCACGCAATCCTGTGCAACTAAAGTAAGATTGTTGCTTAGGAAGGAGGTAGCCTGGACATTGTATCTACAGCTCATATGCAAGTTTTCAGTTGATCATGGTGTTATTGCTCAAATGATGATCTTTTGGATCCTATACCATGAAGGAAAATAAATTTGTTCCAATGTTGTGGATAAACATGCTCCTTTGATCTTTAAGGTGACTGAATTTGATTCAGGTTGTTGATGAAGTGATCAGAAGGAGGAAATTTTCAGCTTTCTGATATAATCATTTATTTCCTCCTCCTGATCACATCATTATCCACCTGGACAGGGGCGTAGCTAGGGTGGGGTGGGTGGTGTTGCTTCCGGGGGCAGTAGAGTCTGAGGGGCAGCAAAATGAATATTTTAAGTGAAAAAATTTGATTTTCTGCTCTCAACAAATTTTAAATTATTGCTACAAATGAAAAGAAATTTAATAAATAATTGTGTTTTCTTAGAGTTCATAATATCTGTCAGGGGTGGCCACTGTTAGTGCTTGCCCTGGGTGTCTGTAGTCCTAGCAACACTACACCTGGACCAAATTCAACCAGCCTAAAGACTGAGGCAGAAGATTGCAAACTTTTTAGAATACTGACCTTGTTAGTCTTAGTGCAGAATATGAATGGGCACGTAATTGCATGTTCTACTGACAGATATTGTCTGGTGAAGTGTTTATGAATGATTATCCGTGTGGAGATGGAGATAGTATCCAGCAATCTGGAGAATATGTCTGTCTCCAATAGTCAGGGATTTACATGATGAGCGACATGACAACATGTTGCATTTATACCTAAAAGTATGTTAATGGAAGGTTGTGGTCATTTCATGGAATCCCTGATGATGGTGACAGAGATGATCATAAAACAGTGGACTGCTGATTGCATTTGGAGACTTCATTGCATACATTTCTGTGAAAGCTTCAGATCACACAAAGTATTATACTGACATAACAGAACTCTAACATTAAAGAACAGGAAGTAAACTGGCAATGCCATGAAAGAAAGTAGAGTTAGGAAATGTAAAAGTTGGAAAAATTGTCAAGTTGCGAGCTGTAAGAAATAGATTATAGGTAATGTCACTGTACAAAGAAGTAATCTCACATCCTTCCATCTGTCCATCCATCCAGCCATCCAGTTCTGAATGACTCAGTTACACACCAAACAATGTTTCTGTTTGAATAGTTAGTTGCATTTTGTTTATGTTTGTTCAAAAAACTGATGTCATCTTCTAGAATATCCATAATATACTGCTCTGTAATGCTGTTTGTCAGTGGTTAGATAGTTACTGTAACTGAACAAATGAAACGTGATTAATGGTAGAAGTTACAGTTTCATAAAGAGAAAATTTTTTCTTGTCTTGTGATATGGTGAGAAGTTTTTAGTGCCAAACAACAGACAGCGTTTAATTGAAAACTTCAGAACAGAATTTATCTTTGTCTTAGGAAATGAATGACAGTAATTTGCATAAGAACATGCAGGCCTTGTATAAAACTGTTTATCTTGTTTTGATCAGTCATAATTATTTAGAAATGTTAATTTCAGGTGCACAGACTTATTGGAATTCTGTAATTTAAGCTGAAAATTGTACATTTAATCCTTGTCAACCAGTTAGAGCTACCATTCTATTTGCCTGAGTAATGTGTGTGCATTCTTCATGTTCTAAAACCCTGTTACAATTATGAATAAGTCAGTTTTTTCGTGATGGCTTTTGTGTAAAAGTGTATTTATTTTCCAGCTGTTTTTTATCCTTCGAAAGAAGAACAACCAGGTGTCAAATCTACATGTTATCCATCATGGCTGCATGCCCATGAGTGTATGGATGGGCATGAAGTTTGCTCCTGGTGAGTCTGGAACTAAGATATGTAGTTGTAGTTATTTATTAGAATACAATTTTTATGTGAGGTCTGTATGGCTGTATAGCCACCTATCATTTTTATGGTTTCCAAAATTTGCAGGGGGTTGGATGTTCCCTGCAATAGTTGTCATGCTGATTGCCTTTGCTGTAGTCTGGTAGAAGTGTACCAACATTATAGGGGACTTTTTATGGTGGACTCTTCCACCCTCGACACATCAGGAAATCCTGTTGCCTCTGTCATCAGGGTAGACGAAGCTTTGTTTCACCATTTTAGTTCGTTGTACAATGAGATCTTGTTTTATGTTGTTGTAGGTGGCCACAGCACATTTTTTGCTTTGCTCAACACATTTGTTCACATCATCATGTACTTCTACTACATGGTTTCTGCAATGGGACCAAAGTACCAAAAATACATCTGGTGGAAGAAGTACCTCACAACTTTCCAAATGGTAACATTTATTGCACTCACACATTGAAAAGATTGTTGCACATATATTATTATTCATTTTAGGTTCTTTTGACTTTTATTTTCTTTATGAAAATTATGTAGCTTCCAGTATATAAAACTGTAATTCCACATTTGTTTAATGTAGGTTGAAAGTTTTCACCAAGGAAAGAATGCAGTTGAAGCATATTTGAAAACAGAATTATGACTGCAATATTGAGCGATAATGAATATGGGAATGGAGAAAATATCACAGTGATTGAATTCATATAGCATAATAAAGACAACAGCACAATTTTTATTTGAAACTTCAAAGACAAGGCGTATGTGTGAGGGTAATATTAAAGTGGATAACAAGTTGGTAATGAGGTGCTTGTGAGGATATGAACTGGACTGAATTGATGTGGCAATATATTATTATTAATATTGCTGAAAATATTCTGTTTTTTAATTTCATGTATTTATAAACTGAGGCAGTATTCTTGAACTCCTTAGTAATGGTGATGAATATGGTCATTGCTGTAATTTTTTAAATCATTATGGGCGACACAATTGTTACATAATCATAAAAATTGACAGCATCATTGAATAATGTGCTTAAAGACACAGATAACACTGTAAATGAGAGGTTTAGATCAAAAATATTTCTTAGTGATGTATGTCAGAACATTGAGCAATATGAGTTATCTATGACTTATTTATAAACACTCTTGTGACAGAAAATCTTACAGAACAGAACAATATTTTTAAATTTTGTTGCAAACACATTCATGTGAGATTTGACATTCTAATGACATGTAGATTGGTAAATAGTTACTGACATTTTGGAGCAGTGTGTAGTTCTCCTCCTTCAGCACCAAGCAGTCCAGGAACACTATGCTTCTCCAAAACATTGGCTAACTATTTGCCAGTTGCCATGGCATAACACACTAGAAGACTTGGAGCTTCACATTCAAAAGAGTCATTATTTTCCACAGTGTTTCTTAGCATAATATCTGTGATTAGAATGTAGTGTCTGCTGGTGTTAGATTGTAAGTCCTCTGGGGTGTGGTGACATGTAGTGTGATAGCAATGAATCAACATTTTTGAGAATCCTTCTACCAGTAGGCAGGATGCAGTAGGTTCCTCCAAAGTTTTGGTAAAGTTGTACCAAACTACATGGCATTACATCCCAAAAGACAAGGCCCCCCCCCAGTTCTACTTTGTTCTTAGTTTGTAACAGATTTATTCTTCATGGACATAATTTTATAACTCACTTCCTTTCTCAATAACAATGACACAGATGAAGTTTCTGTTCCAGTCCTTTCAAAATTGTTTATTTGAGGACTGTGTAGAACATGAAGGTGAGTTACTGAGTTATCTGTTTGTTGAAAGTATTATTTATGGAAGCAGTAAACATCACTAAACATTTATTCCTTGTTACTTTGTGTATTTCAGAATTTATTAGGCCTTTGATGGGTTGTATATGTTAAAATCAGATATACAATCATTAATAAAATTCACTGTGTAATAAAAGAATCTGTTATAGGTAGGTAAGAAAAGAATTTCTGAAGAAAACTTCTTACTTCTGTTAACTGGAAAACTCTGTAATAATTGCCTTGCCACAGTACTCACCTTGTGACCCCACATCCACCGCTACATCTAATAGGTTCAAACACACTGGCCTATTCTGAGGGCATGGAAGTCCCATTTATAGGAGGAATGACAACACAGGAAGCTTCCCCCAGTCTGCCTACTGACCTCCTTGAGCCCCCTAACACCTATATTGATCAGTCCAAAGCATTTGTCGCTGACAAATGTTATCATATGGCTATCACTACCAACATTCATGTCAACAGTATGGCTAGATGAGTGGAGGGAATGTAATAAATTATTCTGGATGGAGAAGGTATAGAGAGAGGTTGTTGATTCATGTGACCTCTTCCTGTAGCCTCGGTATGGAATTGTCAGCTTTAAGCCATTTCAGCAAGTGTTTTTAACTGTCTTGTTCTACCCAAATGATTACAATTCTGTTTTAATGCATAATATAAACAACCATGTCCTGGTATGATTGTGTGTGTAAGTCTGTATATGTTTGCAGGTGCAGTTTGTGCTGATATTTGCGCATCAGTTCCAGATACTCTTTTATTCAGACTGTCATTATCCAAAAGGTTTCATGATCTGGATTGGTCTCCATGGCGTTTTGTTCCTTGTCTTGTTTTCGGATTTCTATAAAACTAGCTACGTCAAAAGTGGGAAGTCGCAAAACAAAAATTCTGGAGCATGCATGGTAAGTACTGTGAAGTAAGCAACAGTTGAATAATTGTGAGGTTTTTAGGTAGAGGTTTAGTTTTATCTTAGATGGGCCAGGCTGAAGGCCAGAGGTTCAGTCTAGCAGGACCACCTGAAATGTGAGTTTGTGCATTCCAGTTTTGCTTATTTGTGGAAGAATTAACATGAGCCCTCTTGTGCACAATGTTGTAATTCTCTCAGTTATTCATGGTCTCACCTACTCACCTGCTTAGTAATACACATGAGGCCACATGTTTGTGCATGCTTCATTTATTAGCTACCCAGGTGTTTTTGGATATGGAATGTATTTCGGCTCTGCTTTTCACAATTTTGGGAATTTATTTTTGCCTTTATGTTTTAATTATGTCTGGAACAGGCAATGTACATGCCTGTGAAAGGGCTAAGGGTAAAAACAAAGGGGAAGTGATGTCTCTGTTCAAGACAGTGCAGGTGTTGGCAAAGGTGGACAGGGAAATGAAAATTGCTGCTGTAGGACACCAGAGTGGTGTGAGCAAAATCAAACATTTATTTTATAAAAAAAAATGAAGATGAAGTCAGGAGAAGCATTAAGGCCAGTGCTCTACTGAGCGCAAAATTTTGTGTGTAAGCTGCCATGGTCCTTTCCTCACTAAGATGGAAAGAGCCTTGTGTTGTAAGGCTGGAAGATGAGGTGCAGAAAGGGTTGTCAGTCAGTGGTGCTGTGGTGATGGGGAAGAACATGCATTTATACAACCACTAGGCAAAGTCTGGAGGTGAGGAGAAGGGCTGCTTCCATGCCAATGAAGGATGGTTTCAAAATTTTAAGAAGTGGATGAACCTGAGGGTGGGGAGAGAGACTAGGCGAACTTATGTCTGCTGATCAGGTGGCTGGTGCTAAGTACTCAGAACACTTCAGGAAGATAACTGAGGAAAAGAATCCCTTAATACAGGAACTCTTTAAACTTGGTGAGACAGGCCTCAAGTTCAGGCACAAGATGAAGGCTGTTGTGGCTCCATACAAGAAGGTGCATAAGGGCATGCAGAAGAAGTCAAAGCAATTGAGTGTCACTTCTTTCCTCATGCAGTTGTCCATCTCCTTCGCTGTAATGTGTTCTATGTCATTTGATCACTGTGACAGCTTGCAGCCAGGAACACTGACATCATTCTAATAAATGCCAAGTTTCTTGATGTCACAGCAGATTTTATGCGTTGCTACCACCATGCTTTGAAAGGTTAAAACAGGATACTGAAAATTGGCTGTAGAACTATCTTTAGAGGTTCCAATGTTCTGTAGTATCTTGATGTTTGTTTTTTTAAATTCTGTATTAACTGCATAGGTTATAGCATATTATACTGGGGAGGAGGGGGTGATTGTGAATGAAGAATTTGAAAGAATAGCAAGTGAAAATGTTGTAGCCTGTTTTGAAATATTGTCCGAGAACCTCTGGAGAGATTGAGTAAAACTTCAGAAGTCAGCATCAAAATGTGACTACCAGGCTGAGAACTGTATGGAATATCTTGAATATGAAGCCAAGCATGCTGGCATCTTAAATGTAGCATGTTGTGCAGATTGTTATTGACATGACAGATAATGTATACCAGTACCTGTCTGGTGATTTTAAGTAACTCATTATTTAATTTTTTCACAGTCTGTAACAGTACAGGATTTTGGAAAGCGACTCATCTGTAGTCTGTCCATTTGTATGTTTTTTTATGGGTGGCACAAGTGCAGAAATGCAGCTATTGGATGTTTATATTGCCTGTATGGCAAAGATCAGAAGAGATCACTTGTATGTAAGAGATTATTGTCAAGTTGAGAGTGGAAAAGCAATGCTTTTAACATTTGTTTGAAATATTAAATTTAAATCAGCTAACCAACTGATGGTAATGGTGAATAATATATTACTTACATTATTTATGGATATAAAGTAAAATATTTTTAGTAGTGAATGAAGTTTCTATGTTTGAATTTTACTAAGTGCTAAGGAATTTTATTCTGTATGTGAAAAAAAGTGCAGAGGACTGAGCATCAAGTGTAATTAACCCCCACACTGAGAACTGTATGTCTATTCATAATAACCTGATAGGAACCTCAAACATAGAAAGAGTAGCTTTTCCATCATTCACAATCTGTTTTATTCTACTCCTTCTGGAACCAAAATAAGGTGATGTATCATTTCTTTATATCTAAACTTTAAAATAAAAATGGCTGCAGTCATATGGATGTACACACAGGGATTCCATTGTTTAAAACCAAAAGCTAGGACGTGTAATAACATTTATGTGGGAGGGGAAGGGTGGTAGGAGGTAAAATTAACTTGCCATGAAGTGAAAAAAAAAAGTCGTTAATATTACTACAATGAGTTAACTCAAATAACAACAGATTAAAAAAAAGGGTGAAAAGGAGAATGCTGTTCAAATTCAGACACTCAGTTCACTTACTCGCAGTTCATTACATAGCTATTCCTCATTCTTCACATTCTCGCTGCGGACTGTAATTGCTGAACTACATATCTTCATCTTTCTTTCCCACTCCTGCAGATATTTTCTGCTACTGTAGGGAAGTGAAAGTGTTTGTAATCATTGTCAGAAGTGTTGTATTTTTACAACTTGGAAAAACCCAAGACATGGCATCCTGAAACACACTTAGTGGGACGCTGGGACAGAGCTGTTAGAACCCGCGAAACTGGGACTGTCCCAAGAAAATCTGGACGAATGGAATCTGTGTGTGTGCGTGCGTGGGCGCGTGCGTGCGTGCTTTCTCTCTCTCTCTCTCCCCTCCATATGCCAAATTCTTCTGACATGTATTTATTTTTGTTATAGCCTCTGGTAGAAGACAAGAAGACAGATAGCAATGGGAATGGTGTTTCAAACCATGAGCTGACATCAGACTACAGCAGTGATTATTCTAAAACATATTCTAACTGTTATTCGAATGGTGTGAACAATGGCTACATGGCTACTGCAGTTACAAAAAGCAACAGCAACAATAATTCTAATATCATTTATCGCACTTCATCGACACTGCACGAAAAGAAATAGCGACACGATTTATTTCAGAAGGGTTACATTAGAAACAAATTAACTTAGCATAAGAAAAGTGCATGCAAATATGGGATTTTCATGGGGCTCTCTTATGTAAGGAAATTAATTGTCTAGCGGAATGCCTAGAAGTCACCGTCAGAAAAACCCGAACAAAGAAAAGGAACAGCAAATTTTGTAACAAAGAGAAGTGTTGTGATATAAGAGTTGTGAATGTGCTGATGTCTGTGACTGGAAACTTACTGTTCCGTGTTAAATACAGCCATGAACATCTTTCATGCAGCAGTGATGCTGTTGTATAATTAAAGTCAAATAACATAAAGATGTGTTATTTCATTAATTTTGTTCCAGTATCTACATTGTAGAATTGCTATGACATATGCCTAACATACAGAAACTACATTTTCTAGGGCTGTTAATGGTACTTTTTCCCATTTTTTAAAATCTGAACAGATGTTCTGCCATCCTGGAAACTGTAGTTACACTTCATTTTCAGTGAAAGTAGGTGGATGAAAATTTGGGTCAGCAGTGTGGGATTACTTTCAGACAGGAAAATCTGTCATACTATGAGAAACACTTCTTCCTCTGTGGGGAAATCTTGCAAACTGCAGGAGTACTGTGTAATAAACAGAAACCTCATTGCTATATTCTTTGCACCACTTTTGTCTTGTCAATACTTTATTATACTATGGAGTGATGATACACCTGTTAAATCATAATAATATACTACCAATTACAGAGTGGCCATAGTTAGTTGTTAGTGAAACTCAACTGCTACAACAAAAATGTATTCTTTAAATTACTGATGGTGCCGGTAAACAGTATGACTGGATGAGACACGGCTCAATCTATGATGTTGAAAGCTTGACAAGTATCACAAACTGTGGTGTTATACAAACAACATTCTTCAGTTTAAGTTTCATTAATATTACTGCCCTCTTCAAATTCTTTTATACTCAACTTTTAATGAAAATAATTTGTTACAGTATATTGAACAAAAACTGGTATGTTCTGCAACATTGTACATTTTCAGCATGCCACTAACCTGTTATCTCCCATATGGAATGCAAAATGTGCTGCAGTGGCATAACTGGATCATTTTGAATGTGCAAGCAATATATTTAAGGGAGGAACTGGTAGAATCTGTACGTATGTGTATCGTGAATTACTGACAAATGTGACAACCTTGTGACAACTGAAGTAAGTTCCAAGTAATTACAAACAATAGACCGCTGCAAATTAGTAGTAAGTCTTGTCTAGAAGTCAGGTCATGAGGAAATGAAACAATAGGACTGCCAATTCTAATAACTGTATTCTCTTCCTGTGCTTTTCACGGTGACACATGCATGAAAACGCAGTTTTGAGACACCAAGTAAAGTGATGCATTTACCCATATTACTGGCCTGGCATATACAAAGCCAAGAAATGCTGTAGCATGTAAGTTACACAGTGCATACAGCTGATTTAAAGAAACATACTGTAGTTTTGTTAAGTGTAGAGGCAGAGTTTATATTTTTTTTCCCACTCTTAGCAAACAGGTGATGCATGAATAGCCAGATTTGAGCGTTCACCACTGAGGCAAATACTGTTTATCTGAATGAACTCTATTAAGAAGAAGCAGCAAAAGATCTTTTGCATCTAATTTCCTAAAAGGTTGATAACATTTACAGTAAAAATCAATACTTTGCATGACACTAAACTTTGATTTTGAATACACCCAAGGAAAGATTAACATTATGGATTAATTCTTCATTCATATTTGGGAGATATATCTGAAACTGGATTTCTTAGTATGTTTAATAATCCCCCGTTGATGGCATAAGTTACATAGCATCAAAGACACAATAATACTGAATCATGAAGGATTTTGAAGCAGGCCTATGTGTAGATATTTTCCCACCAGTTTTCTATCAAGGCTGAGGAAAGCCACAGGAAACCTCAGTCATTGTAGTCAACTGAGAGGTCAAGTTTCAAATTGATGATCTCCCATATACAGTACATCATTTGGTATCTGATACTTGGCAGATATTATATCTTTTTTATGGAAGACCATACTTTTAGCCAAGATAACTGATAATTACACAAAAAATTGTCCGTTCTGTTAATACCAGTTATGTTGCAGTTGAAATCCGTTGGAAGTTTTAGTTGAGTTACCAGTTTATGGGTCATAAGTGGTTATAGATCTTTATCCCTGCTCTTACCTAGTAAGGGTCGCTGATCTTGTGTACTGAGATAGGACACTGTGATGGAAATGTGACATATTTTATTGTGGTGATACATGAAGAAAATAAAATTGCTGAACTGTGATGTAATTTTATTACATGTCTTGCTTAGAAATGTCAAGCATAAGAATCCATTTTTGTCTTTATTCTGCTTTAAAACGTAAATGATACTCATGTTCGTCCTATGCCAATCCACAAGAATAAATTATGTTTCTTCAAAAGTATTACCAAATTGTTGTTGAAGTTATAGTAATATTCCAGAGAATTAATATAATTTTGCAGTTAATGGTTTCAGGCAAGGTGGAGGCAGGGGATCTATATAATGAATGCCAAGATGTTTTGAAGGAATCACAAACAATTCTGCTGTACACTAATGTCAAGGTGCATTCCTACGTTTTATGTTAAAACAATGTTGCACATTGCTGCAGTAACATATTGACTGTGATAGTGCATTTTGTGTTTATTCTTAATATGATTTAATAAGAAAGGACACAATGTCTTGATTCCTTCAATAGCATTTGCATTTGTAGTGCCATGCCTTGTTTTTATTGCTTATTCTAAGAAAAATGCTGAACCATGACCAGTTAAAGTAGGATATCACTGTCATAAGCCAGATAAGGACTCAGTCGTAGGAGAAATAATCCAGTAAAGTATCGTAAATTCGAAGTCTCTGGACAGAAATTTTGCTTTAAGTTATGCAGTTTTGAATTATCTGATTTTCCCATGCACACTTAACCTGTTATGTGATAGGCTGTAAGCCCTGCTGTTGTGAGCTTTTATTCTTATCATATATTTGAGTAATTAGAAGATTTCTTTCTTTTATTCATTTTTTAAATGCCTACTACATAATTTAATACAATTTACATCAAAACACACACCAGCAAACAATAATACATGCTGGTCAAACTTTGATTGTTGCACAGTATAGTAGAATAATGCAGTCACTATAGTTGCAACATGGGAACAAGCCTGGACCAGTGGTGGGAGCTCAGCTGGGTAATGCCACTGTGCACACTGTGTGTGTGACATGGAAAAAATTTTTGACTAAAGGCATAGAACACTGTTGTGCCTTTGGATCACAGAAAGTGTAGAGGCTAGTGTCCTTCGTAGTTCAGTTCACACAGTATTTTGTTACTGCAACACAGTGTACAAATAATCCAGGAAAATGCCCGCCACGTATATAGTTTATACAATAGCTGCTTTGAATCACAAAAAGATTAGCGATGGTTGGGATGGGTTGGTTAACATTGAGAAAAGTGGTGAAGCTGCTAGGTCAATCTTGCAGTTCATCCCATTTGTCTCACAGCAGTATTCAACACACAGTGGGTGGTATCTTGTCCTCTACATGGTCCATGGCAGGAAACATGATACTGCACATTCCAGTGTAACCATCACAGGGATAAACAAAATTGATTTATGTAAACACTCAACATGCTTGCAGATACAGCTGAATTTTGGTTGCCTGTGCAGAGGTCATGCTGAAGTGTGCAGTAACACACCTGCACTACTGACACTGGTCGAAGTCTTGCCACCATGTTGTAAGATCGCTTACTGCACAGTTCTACAGTAGTGTGTGAATGTTGACTTGAATTGTCCAGAAAATTATGTGATATTTCGAATTATTCAACTTTTAGCAATCACAGTGGCGTTTCTAATAAACCAATTTTGAATTAATGAGGATTTACTGTATCTGTAAATTGCTGATTGTAAATTATTGTGAATTTCCGTGTTCTTGTAATTCTGAGTTAATGTAAAAAACTGTAAGTACTGCATGGAAGATTGATAACGGTTGAAGTTTATGGGTCACTGCAGTGCCCACTCTTTTCTCTTCTATTCTATTGTAGGTGAGAGAATTTAAGAGATCTAGTAGAAGAATGAAAGGTTGGGGTGTAGGGGGTGGGTGGGGATAGTGTGCATTTCTGAAACAGAAGGATGAAATATCTGCAAGATAGAAGTTTGCTGCTAAGCCTGTAAGGTATATGTTGCATAATTCCTAAGTTCTTTTGAAGAACGGAAACATTTTATAATCAAAAGCCTTGTCACGGCTCTACCGGGTATGAAGGTCATGTATATAGATTTCCCATTGTAAATACAAGAAGTGTAGGGAGCTTGATATGCCAGTGTTTTGTAACCCAACGTATTATTGTCTTAACTGTGAGGAAAGTTGTTATGGTCAAATTCCTAATTCAGTACTCTTTCGTATCCACAACTATATATGGAGCAGCTTTAATGTTCCAAAGTGTTGATATGCTTTCTGCCATGTACTTTTTGGTATATCCATTTCTTTTGTGTGTGTGTTTGTTAGATACACATAGAGATGATGGATCCAGGCACTGTGGTTCCAGTGAGCATTAGTTGTGAGTTACTGTAAGCAGTGACTGTGATAGCCAGTACGGTTAGGTTTCTAGGTGCTTTCACAGCACTATGAGCTAGTGGGGAGGAGGGCTACAAAGGGGATGGTAGTTTATTGTTTGTGGAGAAATTAATTTTGTTGCCTGATGCATGGGACAGTGGATTCATTGCTGTATATTTATTCACTGATACATTTATGTATACATAGTTTTTAATAATTTATTTGTTATTTAACAAGGAAAGAAATTAAAAAAATCTCTAAGTCACTGAATTTCTGAAGTTTCAATGATGGAGCAATGTTCATTGGGTCACAAAATTATGTTAACACAAACTGTATCAGAATGACAATAAATTTAGTGTTGTGTTGTGACACAACACAGTTCATCGAATCTGAGAACAGGAGGCATGGAAATGTACTATAACTATCCCAACTTAGAAGTAAATTTAAAGCTAGAAGTCTAACAAACATGAACAAAGCAAACAGGAAACAGACATCAGTGCTCTTCAGAAATTCACATTTGCAAAACCAAGGTGGGAGAGAAATGAGAACTGAGGACATTGTTCATTACTTTGTCAGTTATTGCAGAAATTCAGATCTGGCCCAAACATAACTAGTTACTGGCTAGCTAGTCCTATACAAGTTTTTCAATAAGGAAGAAAATTAAAGAACTAACAATTACAATTGAAATGTAAATAATACCCTCAGTCACTGCTAAGTGACATTTAACAGTTCTGTTAATGAAAATCATTCCATGTGAGATTTCAGGCTTCTGTTGCAGTGTACTTGAGCACAGACCTCAAAATCATTCAATTGTATAATTGGTCACGGGCTGGCCAGTAGAATATGAACAGCAACTTGAACCATAGCTGCTACAGATATAACTGGTAGTGATGGTGAATTTTGAGTAACAGTGATCAAATTGCTGTTGCAGTTATGTTACTCATTTCTGTATACACATTTCTTCAGACCCATAATCCATTTTGTTCTTACCATTTGTGTCATGTTGCAGTTACAGAATACTTTCTTTTTACATAAGTTTCCATTATGTTCACTTGAATTTAGAGTATGTTCTAATTACAGTGTTTCGTGTGATGATTCAAGAATCTTTGGCCAGATTAACATCAAAAGACATGGTTGCTTCAGTGTTTTCAAGAGTGTAAGCATACATGTATTACATGTTTCAAAAAGATCCGGCAAACTTCAGATATTTACATTCTATATCTAGTTCAGAATTAGTGACAAATCAAATGTCATACGGAACAGTAACAGAACAAGACATGAGTTTGACCCTCAGTTGTGGTGTGCTACGCTCTTAGCATCTGTGAGTATCCCTGGGCTTTTCAGTGACAACATGTGCTTGTTCAAACTGTGTGGGTGGCTGGTGACACTTTAATATACCATGTTGAGCCATGTATTGAGAATGTTGTAGTAAGGGTGTCTTTTAAAGGACACATTTCAGTTTAATACAGTTCAGTATACATTCACGTATGCTGTAATTAGGAAAACCTGGAACACCTTTGGGACAGCCTGTCAGCTATATATCACCCTACGAAAGAAACTGCGTGGTGCTGCTGCATGGGTAAAAATATGAAGCTTTCAGTACTTCTGTTGTTAATTGAAAATAATATACCAGTGTGGCTTTGCATTACTGAAGTACAGGTTTTCACAGTCCACATGTAGTGAGTAAGTCATGTGCTACCAAATTTTTATAAATTCAGACTTATTTGAAATATGCAACAGACTTTTTTCCAGTATACAAATGGGTATAAGAACTATTGTCACTCAGTTTGGAGAATATTAACTAGAAATTGGTGCAGTGAGGGGAGCCAGGGTAGTGTAACTGGTATAGGAACTAGGCAATAACCTGGATGATCAAGGCATCCTGTTTTGATTCCGGGCTTGGATGGCAGATTGGGTGGACTTTTGCTTTGAGGTCTGTATATGTAAGATGATTATAAAATAATTATTAACACAAAGCACAATAATTCTGATCCACTAGGGCATCATTATTCTTTCTTCTGTCCTGCCAGCTGTTAAAAATGCTTTTAATATACCTGACTTATGTAGCCTACATTTGATGTGTATTGGAGCAAATCTTATGTATCATTACTTTAAACCGTCTTGTTAAACAGTGTTAAGTGAGGGCTGAAATGGGCTTGTGCTTACAAACTAACATTTTGATTTGATGGTTAATTGTGGGTTCAAGGGGATGAATGGGATGTTACAGTGCTTTATTTGTGTTGTAAAAATTTTCTGGCTTCCATTATTATAGTCCTTTTGGATTGTTTTCTTCAGAGTTATAAATGAGTTGTTAGAAAATCAGTCCTGAAAACACTGTTCTCAGCCTTAAAGTAAAATAGGGAACTCAAGTGATATATTGGTATGCTGTGTTATCTACTTGAAGAGAAGGAAAAATGTATTCTGTTGAAGATATGGATGGCATGTGTTAAAAGCTTAATATTAAGCCAGATGATGCATATGGGATTTATCTGAATACTCTATTATATTAGATTTGTTCTTTTTAAACCACAAGTAGTTGCATTGTAACTTATGATCTTGCACTTCATTGTGTTTGAAAAAACTAAACTTTTAAATTATGGGCACAACTGGAGAGAAACTGGGCTAGAGGTTTTGACCCCAGAAACCATTTTCTCAGAAGAATTTCCTGTGGATGTTGTTTGTATACAAGTGATATTTACCCATCTTTGCAGGCAGAATGTCAAACATGTTCTCACTTCTCAATTAAAATGTGTGTGAGAGCTCACCAGTGAAGGTATAGACTACTGACATGAGCTTCAGGCATTTCCTTCTTCACTGTCTTGTTTGAATAGATTCTGATGCCCATCCAGTGGGTAGAATAAGTTCTGTCCCTAGGGGTCAAGATGGCTACAATGTGAAATTTCTCCTTCTGATAATGATGTAGTGTATGGATGTTTACCTTTGTCAGATACTTTACAGTTGCAGACAGATATAAATAGTGAATGGAATAATCAGTGTCTCAGGATAGAAATGAATTTTGAAGCTGATGACAGCTCAAACATTATGTAAAGTTTCCTGATATATCTTAGAAACAGTTCATTTCTGAATTATGTTATAGTATTTGTGTGTTGTCCTGGTATAGAATAGTCAGGTCTGTGAGAGTATACAAACCATACAGCTGTTTGCATGTAAAATGTGCTACATTTTACAGTTTAGCTTTTCCATGTGTTTGCTCATAGACATCATATTAATCTTACGACCATTTTTCCTACTAAAAAGGAGTCTTTTTATTCTTATTTATTTGATACGATTCACAGCACTTTGCTGTCTTCATGCCTGTGTTGTTAAATCTCAAGACCTTTACTCAGAGATGTCAATTCACAACAGTCTTCTGGGTACAAATAAGAGGCTAATTTGGAAGTGACTTTTGGGGTACACTACCCTTTTCAGTTCAGTCATCATTTTTCAATTTTGTGTTAACCTACTTTACATAATGCAAGAGGGGTTTGTAATTTCTTTATTGTGTGCATGCATGTACATGCACTTGCTTTTTAGTGTGTAATTGAGCTGGATGTGTTTGCAGGGAACTTTTATTATGTTTTTAACTTTTAGGCACTAGCTTGGCTGAGCAGGTGTGAATTAACTCTAGCACCCCACTAAATTATTTCAAAGAACTATTTCAAAAGTTTTGAGTTTCAACATTTGCCTTTGTTATTACTTAACAGTATCATTAACCCCTTTTAGCACAGTGCAAGCTCACGTGTGCACCACATGCTTTAACTTTAAAAATTCTCCACTTGCCAACAGAGCATACTTGTGCTTTGTGTAATCCTTATGATGAACGATGATTATATCTTTGTACATCACTAACCAAATGGTCTTTGCAATTGAGGCTTTTAAGAACTCAATTTTTAAATTGTGTTAGGTGCATGAAATTTATTTCTCAAAGGATTGTAGTGTGTCATTCTATTGCACTGTATTCTAAAATGAATTTTTGGTACCCAAAGACACAGTTCCCCAACAAAAAAGTTTGAGTTTTTTTTTGTATTTACTCTTTAAATATGAAAAAGAATTCCTTAGACTCTTGGTAGATATTGAGCACACTAAGAACTTGGAGACGAGAAGAGTAAGGTGTGGAATTTCCCTAGACTTAGATGATATTGGTCACTGAACTAATTAGGAGTGAATATGATGGCAGTTGTGGAGAGCTGAATTTAAACATTTTTGTGGTATTTTACCGTACAAATAGCAAGATCCAATATGTAGAGTACAGAAAGTACCTGGTGAAGCAAAATACTGTAACCTACACTCATTGTAAAGATTTGCACTGTTGAAGGTAGTTTCAGAATGACCAAAATTTGTTCACCATATTACCAACATACATAAAACAACGGATATTAAGACAATTTGCTGTGTGTGTTAGAAATCCTCAAACAGTTTCTGCATATAATTTCCTGTTCTCAGTGTTAGTTGGTCCAAGCATGTCCAGAGCAAATTCTTTCTGATGTGGCAAATCATCTAGTTCCATTGCTTGCACTGTTGGGACTCCATATGCATATCATTTCAAGTGACATAGAATTTTCTTCATGGTGGTCTGTAGAACTCAGATTTCTGTCCTAGTATGTCTGACGGATTTTCCTGGGCTGTGCTGAAAAACCTTATGAACTTTGTCCACTGTGCCTGCATGTGTCAAGAGCCTTCTGTACCTGCTTATACAAAACGCCCATTATCTGTTTCCTCAAACTGTTCGTATCAATGCTTATTAGACTGTCCTCCGTATTCAAGGTATTAATATTTCTGCATCGTAGTCACTGATCTCAACTTGCAGGCCCACAGCATGTATCTAGCTTTCTAGTGCATTGGTGGTATTCTCAATTTCTTTTTCCACCTCTTCAAATATTTCTTTTATATAAAGCACACTCTTGGTACCTCTTTCACCTGGTGTTTTGTGTGTGTGTGTGTAATGTGCTGAATATATTATGGTCATACTGTGTTTCTAAGGAAAATTACTTTGGATTTGTTTTATGCTGTGAGATTTAATTATTTTCCTTCAAGAATGCAGAATTGAAAGAAGTTAATTGTTTATTGTGCTGAAATGTTAGTGCTTTGTTTCCCAAAGGGACAGAAATCTTTGAGTCCTAGAGCCAATACATTGACAGTTTGACTGGGGGGAGGGGGGAGGAATACAGAAAATTTTGCTGGACATTGTTTTTTATGAACATTAATTTGTCAGTTTTGTAAGCAGTTATTTGTGTACTTGAAAGTATAAAACAACAAATCACCAGATATAAGTCCTTGCACAGGATGAAATATTTTGTCAGCAACACCTTGTTTCACAACGAATATAGCCTTAAATGCAAAAGGATTTTTGGAATGCTTTATACCTGTAATATGGGGACCAAGATCACCAACCATTTAGACGATGAAAACCTGGATAAGTCCTTGCAATGCATGTCAGTTCAACCCATAACCTTAAAAAAAGGTTACAGATCTTGTATAGAAAGTTCTAGAACAAGCCTTTGCTCTTGCCAGTGCAAAGTTGCTGTTTCTGTAAGTTTTAATGTTGCTACTTAATGATTTGTAATTAAATATGAGTAATTTAATCATGAAGAGACAGCAGTAACATGTATAAATGTTATTCTTTGTTACTGTATTAATAATTGAAACAGTGCTATTGGAACTTACAAAATTTGAGGAAAAATATTTCATCTATCTTCAGAAAAGTTATTTATGATTGTGAGGTTAGGGTGAATTGTGTATCCTTACTTACAGGTTAACTCTGTGGTGGTAGAATGCTAAGGTCTAACACTGATGGGGGTACAATTCTGTGTCAGTTTTATCCAACTTTCCAGGATTTCTCCCACATATCCATCTCATTGTATTTAGTTCTTTATTTATTGCTTATTTTGTCATGCTCCCTGTATCCGAGACTGCATAGCATGGGATGATAGAATGACTGATAGATGGAAAGGATTTGGAAGGAAGTGGGTGTGCCCTAATTAATGTACTATTTTGGAATTTTCCTGGAAGCCAGGCAAAAAGCAATAAAATAGTTCAGAATAACCAGTATCTTGGCTGCAATTCAAACTGGGCAACTGTCTAATACAAGTCAGAAGTGTTACCACTTCAGTCAGTAAAGGTCCATGTTAATGTTATCCTACATTTTCTTCATGTTCTGAGTGATTGCTATCTTGACACTTAAACTCTGTGTGCATTTTTTTTGTAGTCATACGAGCAGCATATCCTGCCCAGCTAGCCTGCTTGATGTCAGTGTGCTTACAGTGCTTTGCAAGTGACTTGTATAGATGGTGGACTTTGCCACTATATGGTCCTTTTGCTTCATCCCACATACCTACAGATATTTTCTGTCCACACTGTTTTCAATCATTGTAAAATTTTGTGAAATGGTAGAGCTGTTATCCATATTTTCAGAAGATGAAGGAGTGTGGGCCTTGCTGCCAAACATAGTTTTGGGGGGCAGTACATCAAGGTTCTTGAGCCTGATGGATTTTCTGAAAAGACAGCAAAACAAATCAGCAAGAAAAGTGTTTCAACGTCAGCTGCAGGCAAAAGTGACATTCTCAACTTCCTTCCTTTCCTTGTGCTAGTACTAAAGTTCTACTAATTTGCATTAGTATGAACTTTAGTATTAGTACATCAGTTTTATTCTCTTTGCCACAAGATGCACCAGCATTTATATTTTTGATGTACAAATCATTAAAGCCCATAATATTGTTTGCATTACTTTTTGGCAGTGGGTATTGAGGTTTGTGTGAAGGTTGATTAATTGCTCTGCTTGTAACTTTTCCACTATTTGTATTGCTATTGCCAAGCACATTTCCTTTCCCAAGGAAAGGAAAGAAGTTGCGAATGTCACTTTTGCCTCCAGCTGATGTTGAAATACTTTTCTTGCTGATTTGTTTTGCTGTCTTTTCAGAAAATCCATCAGGCTCATGAACCTTGATGTGCTGTCTCCCACATGCTGCTTGATATATTGATATATTGTTTTCTTAATGTACGAGTTGGTTAGAATAATACAAATTTTATTAGAACTTATTATGCATGCCTGTGTTGGTCATGTAATTTAACCTTTTAAAGACGAGGCGTATCTGTTTTATATAAGGACTCGCTGCGTACCGCGCTGTAAACACTCTCCACTTCGGTTATAAAAACCAGTCTCTTAATGTTTTACAAGGCAAAGTTGCTGTTTGTTCTGAGATCCATACAAAACACATAAACACAATGTGGGCACCACGTAGAATTTTGTAATGTTAAACCTGGTCGTATGTAAAGTTACCGCTAGGCTTTAAAAGGTTAAAGGACACACTGAATTTTCACTACAAGATCTGAAACCTTCCATACAGTTGTTAATTGTTCATACATTTTACTTACACATAATATCAAAGGCTCCTTTAAAGCATTATTTTATAAAATGGAGTCTTTGTAATGTGAGGCTTTTTAAATCATGGCAGTGTAAGTTAAGTGATCCTAACCATATTTCAACATTTTGGAACACGTCATTGAACAGCTGCACTTCACTTCCTGACAATAACTTGAAGCTAGTTCTTTTTAAGAAGTGCATTGCAGCTTTAGTGGCAAAGAGCATTAATGCGAGTGTGACAAATGTTATGTAGAACTTTCTCCAATTTAAAAGTTTCTCCATTGTTGGACTGTTTTATTTTTTCTGTATTTCACTTAAATTTGAACACTGTTATGAAAGATTTGAATTGGTTTTCAAGCAGCGATTGTTTCAATGCAGCATCTTGTTACTTCATTTTGTACCTGTGTATCTTTGGTCACTGATTTGTAAGCAATGTGTGTGCGTGTGAATATTAGCTGATATTTTTGTACATAAGATTGGGGTTGAAAGAATTTTGGAAAATATTAAATATTATTTACAGTTGTTTCTATTCCTATTATGTTATTTTAAGCTACTCTTTGATCTTGACTTGACGAAATATCTGGTATGGTATGATGAAGCAATTACTATAAAAATATGATGATGATGATAAGTAACATTGATACATTGATTTTAGAAACACAGTCTCTCAAACCTGAAGTTCCTTCTACCCATCTGGCACAGGTATTTACTACATGTTTCAGCTATGATGAGCCATCATAAGATGGGAAAATACAGAATGTATCTGTAGTCAATTTACTGAGCATAGTGAAGTACAGACTGGTTTATGCAATGCCAGTCTGCCAAGTGTTGCATCATTATGTCAGTGCAGATCTACCCTCTTATCCCAAGCATTATGTGACAATATGCAAAAATTCTATTTGGGCTTTAACATTTATTACTATCTGTTTTGAATAGTGCATATTGTAGGTAAGTGTAGACTTGATTCTTGGAATAGAGTATATAACACATATCTCATTTTCAATTTATGAATTATTTCCATACTCTTTTTTTGTACTGTAATTCCATCTTCTGGGAAGTAATTTATTTTTGTTGTTACCTAACAGATACATTGGTGGTTTTTCACAAGGACAGTGACTCATATTAGATGTTCTAGACCAAGCCTGTTCTTGTTCAGTACTTTTGATCAGTTTCCAGGTTTTCATATTTGAGGATCTTTGGTTTAATTGTTTGCATTGCCGCCTTGTTTAATTTTTTAAAAATTGCAGATGAATGTGAATTGATATGAATGCCATGATACATAATATTCCAAAATTATATTGTAATTATTCAAATAAGGATAAAATACAAAACTTTTAAAAGGGCATATCTTCGACTGCTGGAAGAAATAATTTTGTAATAAGTTGTGAGTAATGAATTTTGAATTATTTAATTCTCCACAACAACATTTGAAGAATTCAGAAAATTGATACTGGTGATAACAGGTTAATTTTTTAAAATTAAGAGTGAAGTTCATATTTCTGTTTTTTAGAGGTAAATAGTACTGTATTACGAATGTTATTTTCACAGCGAATAATTCTCTTTAAACAGCACTCAGGCAGAATAGGTATATTATCTGTAATTTCAGAAGGCCATGACTTTTGTTGCTGTCTTCGTGACTTTGATTCAAGGTTCCTGTAATATGGTAATCGTCTGTAATTGAGAAGACCATGACTTTTATTGTTGTCTTTGTGGCTTTGAGGCAAAGTTTCTCTCATCTGCAGCTTTCAGTTCTTAGGCAAATGTGGTGGTAAAAACTATGAAGAAAAAAATGCTTTTTTTGCCTAGTGGAGAATATGATTCTTTTGGTTATCAAGAATTATTTTTTGGACAGTCAGGTATGTTCTATAATTATGAGGCTAAAAATTATTGTGTTGTGGTGTTGGTCTCATATTTATAACCAACTTTTACAGTATTTACACTGACACTAAGATCAGAAGTTTGGTACTGTGTCTCTGGAGGATAGTAAACTCTGATAATATCTTGCTGTCTGTCATAAGAGAGGTTATTTACTTCTGCTTTTGTTAGGTTTGTAGTTCTTTGAACCTTGCCACATTTTCAATAAGTAAAATGCTGTTATGTTACCTTACTTTAACGTGGCATACATGGGAAAGTGAAGAACAGGTCCAGTGTGACATTTTACTTCATGCAGTGCCACATTTAAATCTTCATGACTGTGTTGATGACAGCTTATGATTGGACCATATCCTAAACTAGTTAACTCTAATCCATCCTCTCACAGCCTGTGTGTGTGTGTGTGTGTGTGTGTGTGTGTGTGTTTTTTTTAAATATTGTGCTGTAAGCATCAAAGTCTCCCAAGCAGTAGCTTTCTTTCAAATTCTCTACAGTGAAGTTTGCTTGGATCTCTGACCTCATAATGCATGTTTCCTGCCTCACATCCTCCTTAATGTGGTCACATATTTAGCAAAAAGTACGTATTATGAAGTGCCTTATGTCATGATTTTCTCAATTCCCAATTACTTCTGGTTATCTTAATTCCAAGGATTTTTCTCACCACCCCATTCGCAGATATCCTCAATCTGTGTTCATCCTTCACAGTGCATGAGAGTGTCACATCCATACAGAGCAACAAATAAAATTTTAAATGATTCTTCATGTTCTTAGATAGGGGATCAGAAGACAAAAAAGATTGTGAAGGGAATGGTAGCAAGTATTTTATGAGTAGGATCTACTCTCATTTTTCTTGTGATTGTGCTTTTGATATTGCAATTTTTACCAAGTATTCAAACTGACATCTGGCATGATCATTAAAGTGACAGGAGTATAAGAAATGTTTATATGGGGACTTTATTTTTACAGAAAATAACATTAGGTTTATTGGATGTTCTGTTCTTTTTCAGATTGGCGAGTCAAGAAATGGCTATTTTTGTCCTCACCATTTCCAGTTGCTGGAATTTTGGTGTGCTACTTTTCAGTGCTTTATTTGGGACAGAAGTTCATGAGACCACATCCAGCCTTCAGTCTTAGAAAAGTGTTGTTTGTGTATAATATTATGCAGATTATGTTTTCCTGTTATATATTTAAGGAGGTAATTGTTTTGAAAGGCAGAGACTTTTAAGGGAGTAAGTAGTGAACATAAAGCTTTGTATCCTGCTGATATATGTTGTAAAATGTGAGAGATAGTAACACCCTTGTTTTGAGGTTCTCACAGTTGTGCACTTGAGCAGTACAGTCTTTTGAGATGTGTTGCTGGAGCCCTGGATGAGTGGTTCCCAACATGTGAAAGGAATATTTTGCTTTCATCTTCAGTGGTTCAAGGTTCCATGTGACCTCGAATCCTTGAAGATGAAGGCGACATGTGGCTTTCAGATGTTGGGAACCACTTACACAGCAACACAACGTCACATCTGGGAACACTGGGATCTTTTGTTGTAACAGTACTTGTACATGACTTATAAATAGGCATATGAAAAAGCCCCACAGGGAAATCAGCAATTTTGAAGTTAACTCAAATTGAAGTTCTTTGTAGTTTTTGATAAAGCAAATGGTCAATTCCAGGAGTGTGTTTATTGCTGTCATCAGTAACATCATTGTAATCACCATTATCATTTACTTTCTAATCCATTAAAAGAAAATTTAATAATAATCAGGACGTATGTTTTGACAATAGACACCTTTAAGTTGGTGTGATCACTTGGTAGGTAATAGCAAGTTATATGACACACACCATTGTCTGTGTTCAGGAATGATGTTGGAATGCAAAGCTTTGATTTCATGTGATTTGCAATGTTGGTAGAAAAGTTAAAATTAAAAATTATTGCCTAAGTGACTGAATTTAATTGACACGTAAGTTTGAATTATTTATATAAGGACACAGCAAATCTGGTTTTCATCCAAGGACCATATAATTCCAATATCCTTGTTTAGAAGCTGTCAATTCAGTGATCTGCTGAAAACAAATGGAGAGGCATCAATTAACCTTTTAAAGCCTAGCGGTAACTTTACATGCCACCAGGTTCAATATTAAATAATTCACCATAGCGCTCAAATGGCGTTTATGTATTTTGTACATATCTCGGAATAAACAGCAACTTTTGCCGTAAACATCAGCAACTCATTCGTTTTTTATAACCAAGGTTGAAAGTGTTCACTGCGCGGTACACACAGAGTCCTTATATAAAGCAGATTACGTTTCGTCTTTAAAGGGTTAATTTGTGTTTGTCCATTGATAGATACATTACTGCAGCTCCATTCTTGAGAAGTTCTTTCCGTACTTAAAAGACTTGAGTAATGGCTGAATAACTGAATTAGCAAAGTTGAGTCTACTCATTTTATTTATTATTTCCATTTTGTGTCGTACATACTCGAGCTTTCAGGATGTAGTTTGTTCTGGGATGGGGATAGTCTGTTGCTGTAATTCTTAATTGGCTTAGTAGTGAGCTAGCTTTGTGTATTTCTTACACATGTAGGTTCTGATGACAGAAAAGTAAGTATGGCATGGATACATTTATGCTTACATTAGGTAACAATAACCTTACATCATTCCCAACCCTAATAATTTGATGATTTTCTTCATTATTTTCCCATTTCTGCTATAGCATGTCCTACTGTCATCAGTTTTTGAGGCACATTAGCAAAATTGCCAAAAGCGACTCTTGGCTTCGTCATGTCAGTCTGTGCACATGTAACAGCTTGGCTCTCACTGGGCGGATTTTCATGAGATTTTATTTTGAATATTTTTCGAAAATCTGTCAAGAAAATTCAGGTTTCAGTAAAATTTAACAAGAAAAACAGGTACTTTATGTGAAGACCTAGGTACATTTATTATAGTACCTCCCTGAATTCTTCTTAGAATGGGAAATTTTTTTTGGAGAAAAGTTTTTGAAAAAATCAAAACACACATTTTACTTTCATTAATTTTTTTCCAAAAGTCATGCCATTTATGAGGTAATGTGGAAAAATATGGAAAAGCCAGACAGGCAACAGATGACAATATAATATAGCGCATGTACTTTGCATGCTGGATAACTAAGGGTACAGACACACTCAGAATATGTAATACCTATTGCTTTTCCATGGCAACAATGGTTACACGAACATGCCTTAGTGTTGTGTTATACGTACATTGCTGCTCTTGTTGGATTTTCTTCACTTCCTCATCAATTACAAATGGTTTTAGTGTCATATTCATTGAAGAATATTTTCTGAACTAATAATAGTAAATGAGAAACTGCCTATGACTGTGTGTTTGCAAAACTTATGCAATAAGTTTGAGTAGGGGAGATATGAGGAAAGCCCAGTAATGACTAATTAGTCTTACATTTCAAAGTAGGTCAGGGGTAGCATAGTCAATATAGTGAGTAGGCTACAAGCAGGATTTCCAAACAATCATGGTTCTGCTCCTGGCAAGGGCAAGAAATTTATCTTTTCTCCAAAGCATCTGCACTGGCTCTGGGGTCCACTCAGCCTCCTATTATATGGGTACCAGGGATTCTTTGCCCGAGAGTAAAGAAGCCAGTGTGTGAAGCTGACCACTCACCTGTACCTTGTGCTCAGGTTAGAAACGAGTAATCTGTACTTCCAAACCCCATGTGCTTTCATGACATGTCCAGGGACAGGCTTTACATTTCGTGTAGTATTTGGTAAAATCCTACATCACTGTTTGTAAGCAGAAACATCTCACAGAATGTTTTTAGCATACAGTTAGTCTTGATTTCAAATAGTCTTTGTAGTTATCTTGTATTGATCTTCTTATGGAGTGGGATGGAAAAAGAAATTGACCAGAGAAGTGGAATTCCCAAAAGCTTAGACTGCCAACAATTGAATGATGATGCAGTTGGCTCAAATATTATTTTATGGTGCTTACTGCACCAATATAGACAGTCATACAAACACAAGCTTCAAGAATGTGACTATCTCTGCAATGTAAATCATTTTATCAGGGAGGTACAAAACATGCAGTAAAGCAAGAATAAAATAAAATGTGCTAGAGAAAACTTCCTTTAAACATAAATTCCTGCAGGCATGTGTATGTGTTCATACATAATGAATACAAAATAAAACAACACTCACACAGTGTATTTAAGTGGTGGTATGTTTCTGATAATAAATATGCTTTGTTTCTTTACGAAATATTAACAGCTTAGACCTTTGAATGTGAACATGTTATGTTCTCCGCTAGGTATGGGCTGAATACTTATATAATGTATATTACTTTATTAGTATGTAATTGCCATTTGTGTTGATGGCAGTTACATACTAATTTGCATAACACAGTATGATTTTTGACTGGTGGAGTTTTCAAACGGTAGGCTACGAGTGAGTCACTAATGCAGCGGCAGTGTCATGTTTGGTCTCGTGTCTTCTCTCTGCCTCTGTAAGTACAGTTGACCTTGTTACACTGAAGTTCCAAGCAAATAAACACCCACCATTCGCCACTTCACCACACCCACTAGGTCTGTCGGCTAACTCCTCCACCAGCCAAAAACCATGCAACGAACCCTAATACTCTGAAACACAATGGGATGTGTCAGATGGAATGTACATTAATTTGTCTGTAAAGTGTTAAATTTTTTGCAGGTACTGGTTACAGCCTGTCTGTCTGGATACAACTTGAGTTGCCAACCCATTGACAGATCTCTGGACCCTCTGTCTGTACGGGTAAATACAGAAGCTCATGCCTTGAGTCATTTAGATTTATTGTAACTTCAGTTAATTACTACAGTCATAATTTTAAGTTCTTCTTCAAAGTTACTTTCACACTAGTCATGTTAGTATCCATACTATTATGTTACTATAAATATGTACATTTGTAGAGGTGATTTCACCATTATGTTCAGAGGTGTGTTTTGATGACTTACAGTGCTTATTTACACGAGACTTTGCAGTTGGAACGTGTAATACCATTTCATCATTACTATAATGTCATTAAAAATATGTATATAAGTGACTTACGGAAATTTGTGTGAAGTACAAATTTACTGTAGGGTACAAATCATGTAATAATTGTGGAACAGATGTAAGCCAAGAAAAAAAATAATCTGCAGTATACAAGATTTTCCAGTTTCTCATAAAGCCTGTTCTTCATATGATCAGTATTTTCATTTGTTGGGCTCTGTATATATATTTATAACACTATCACATCATATTATGGCAAAGCAGGCTTTAACATTTCTACTCAAACACATTGTTCTTTAAGCACAGGAATCGGTGGAGATGTGGATTTTATTGATTCTCTCTCCACTTGTTCCGACGATCATAAGCTGTCACTGATGCTACCTATATCTAGCCATCTATGATATAGGTATTTTATTTCGCACACTTTCTCTTCAGTGCTGTCTTGTGTTCTTTGTTCTTGCAGATGGCTGAAGCATCTTGGTGGTTCTTGGTCTCCAAAGTTTGTGACTTGCTTGACACAGTGAGTGGTTTATGAGTTCTGATACATTAGTGGCCTAAAGAACATAACTCCCCTGAATTACAGGATATAAACCCCTATGCAGTATGTAACAATTGTAATTCAAAATATTTTTGGTGGTGTTTACATTTATAAAGTTATGGTACTACTCAGGACACAATCTTTGTGTATGCAGTTTTAGAGCTACATTTTTTTTTTTAAATACTGAAGGCCACTTAAATATGAAAGCAAACTAGGATTCTTTCCAAGACCTTTCTTTGCATGCCACACCAGAGGACATGTCTGCACAGTCAGTGGATTTGCAGACTAAATTTAAAAAATGAACATCTGCGTCTGCACTGGATGCTGACCAGTGCTAATGGCAAAGAGTTTTGGGACATTCTGACTTTATTTGTCCTCCTTTAAAACTTCTGAACCATGAAGAAATTTATTTTTGAGTTGTCGAATGATACTGATGAACGTGTCATTCAGCATCCACCAATCACCCAGTAAAGTGGGAGATGCGAAAACAGTTTTGCAAGATGGAAAGCAGCTAAGATTGTGTTCCTGATATTTTGTTCAGTATGCCCAGTTTTACTTCAAGGACCTTCATATCACAAAGTGTGTCACATAGTAATTTCAATTTTTGTTGGAGTTTTATGTTGAACTCATTGAGATGAACTGTTACGTCCACAAAAAATGTGACAGAACTAACCCATTTTTCGTGAGATAACTGTGATGCAATTGTGCCCTCTTCCATCATTAAAATATCTATTTCAGCTCACAAACAAAAACAGTCTACTGTGCCGTAGCTTGGGCAGCCCTGAGTTTGAATCAGCCACATCAACCGATCTTGGCTTACGTGTGTTCCTCTCCCCTTCCCCCCCTCCCTTCCGGTCCTAACGGTTCCCTGGCTGAAGCACGCTGTACATTGCTGGTTAGCTCACTCTTGGTGGAAGCCCCAGCTCGTCAACAACCAAATTCTGTCCGGCAGTGTGATGTTCTAAATTCTGGTTTCGGTCTGTCGGTGGGGTGACCCACCATGGGTCCCTGCATGGAAGATAGGTATTTGTTTTCTTTGTTATGTTAAGGTTTAATCATGCAGGTATTTTGTAGGGTGTTTTTGGAGTTTGTATTTTTGTTTGTTCTTTGGAGATATGATGGGGCGTGTTGATACTGTAGTATGGGCCTTGTATCAACTTTACCACACGGCCGAAGGGGCCCGGTCGTTTACATTCAAGTAACTAAATTCTTTGTAATCGTTCTGTATTGTATGCTTCCTATTTTCTTAATATACTTATTTGTTAAGTTTCAAGAAACTTATTACGAACACAACCACCAGTGTTCCTTGGTATCTTGCGCATCTGGGGCGCACTACTCAACACTGCACCCCCATGCATTTCACTGCTGACTATTTGGCAATATTGTCATTTCTGATCCGACTTCTTCTAGAAAATGTTGGAAATGGTAGTGGTTCAAATTGCTGTGTTGCTAGTTGTCTGCTATTAAACTCGGTGTTTATAATTTATTTCATATAAAGAAATGCAGCACAATGCCTGTTTATGCATACTGCAGTGAAACATCATTGGATTATCAGAGTTCATGTGCATAACTTCTTCACAAGTTTGTCCTATTACACTGGTCTCGGAGCCACATACTTTTGGATGTTGCATTTGTCTGTTTTTCCCAGACAAGTTATAAAGAAGCAAGCATTGCATTTACTTTTAGGAATCAATCTTAACAATTGATAGTGCCTTTGAAACTCTACAAATTAGCAAGCTGACAAAGTGGCACTGGAACAGGTTTTTCTCTGAGTACTTCAGTTTTCCCATGTCAATTTCATTCCATTCCATTCAATTCCTTTTGGTGCATGAATCAAAACTTTTTAGTTAGTGTCAGGCATTCATGGGCCATGGGTTGCTGACCGTGTCTTATGCAATAGATAACACAACCTCCTTATCCAGGGGTACAGTGGTTGGAGTGTACAGCTGAACACTTACTTCCATTCAGTACCATAGTTAAACAGTGTGTGGAGCTTTACCTTCGCTCCCATATCCATGTTTATGGTATGGTGCTTAAGCACAAAGACCGCTGCAATTACCGGTATTTTACTTAGTGATTTAACAAATTTCTTTTCTTCTCAATAGGTTTTCTTTGTTCTTCGCAAGAAGGAAAATCAACTGACTTTCTTACATGTCTACCATCATTCAACAATGCTTATAAATTCCTACCTTGGAGCATTGTATTTACCTGGCGGACAAGGTACAGTACATTTATCACTTTTTGTTGTACTCCTGACAAGGACCCTGAAATGAAATGTTGGTGTTGATAAACTAGTTATGATCAAAACAGAAATACTTCTGGTTTAGATAAAACATTATGATGATGGACTAATTATAATCCAACTAGAAATACTTTTGGTTTAGGTAAAACATTATACCACCACTTTCATATGGTGCCTGACAGCATGGCAGTTGCACTCAGAAAATTTTCAGATTTGTGTTCAGTAATTATACTTTGAATGTGTTTTTAATAATTTTGTGTTTGAGAGAAATGGTGACAGTTTTCTCAACAGTTCCCTCAAAAATGCAAAAACCCGAACTAAAGTTTACGTTATCAATGCTGTAAAAACAATATATGCCAGTAATTCTCCACAGTAATGGTGTAATGACTCAAGATATAATTCAATTTGCTTGGTCATAACTTACTGTTTAGTAAAGTGTAGCTTGCTTGTTAGCTGTAGAAAGAGTATATGCATGAGATTCTGAAGTTTGAAGAGTTTTGACAGTTTGTTTTGGTAGCATGGAAATGTAAGTGATGTGGTACATTTGCTGCAGCTTTCCTGATTGTCCTGGTAAATTCCCTTGTGCACATCATTATGTACAGCTACTATATGATTTCTGCAATGGGACCAGCATTACAACCATATCTGTGGTGGAAAAAGTATCTCACTCGGCTGCAACTGGTAAGGTTCATCCATTATGTGTCACATTTTTTCCACTTGGGGAAAATATTAAACTTCCTTGCAAACTGTGACATTTGCTCAATGGTTGTGGTTCCCAGATCTAAGTAAATAAATCCATATAGCGCCTTGAAAAGCTTCTTGAGAAGCTACTGGTTCCTCAGATGGTAAAGAAATTACCCATACTTTATGGAACCTGAAGGTTCCTTACCATGTTTGCAAGAACTTGTCACTATTCTGAGCCAAATGAATCCAGTCCACAACACTCCATCCCATTTATTTAAGACTTTTTTGTATTATCCTACCACGTACACCTAGGTCTTCCAAGTGGCCTCTTTTCTTCAGGTTTACCCACCCAAATCCAGTATGCATTTCTGTTCTCCTCCATACATGGCACATGCCTCACTTATCTCATCCTTCTTAATTTGACAACTCTAATAATATTTGGTGAGGAGCCAAATCATGAAGCTCCTTATTGTGCAGTTTTATCCAGCCTCTTGTTGCTTCCTCCCCCTTAGGTTAAGTGGTTTTCAGAACTGTCATTTATTTCGGAAGAGAAGTAATACATTTTAGCTGTGAAGAAGATTGCATATTGTGAATGTTTTTCAAGATTAAATGGAAGTACACATCGTAACTTTATTTTCATTTCATGGATATAAGTAAAGATTTTGTACCCCAGTAATAAGTTCAACTCATGAGAATGGTGAAAAATTAAAGAAATGGAGTTATTAATGTGGTAAACCTGAAAACATTTTTCCAGGTTTGATTCTACTTTGCAATACATACTACAATTTTTTCTGTTAATGCTCTTTCACATTGCATATTTTCTGTGTCTTTTCTTCTGTCCTTAAGAATGCCTTTCATGCAGCCAGATGAATGTGCATGACAATTCATGACTGCATCATTGAAATGTACAGGTGTCTTTTGCTATCTGAAATTTGAACACTACTCTGGCCTTTCAAGTATCCATGAAAGTATTTCATATATGTCATATGTCTACTGTACCCTTCTCGTACATGGTCCAGGAACAACTGATCACACATTTATTGCAAGAAATAGTATTTGTAATTTTCTCTTTCTATTTTCCCGTGTTTGCCTACTGAAACAGGACAGAAAAAAATTTAATTTATACATATCGTGAGATAAGGTATTATAGTGGAGTTTCAGGTATCCTGGAAAACATGGAATGAAAGGTGTTCAACATATAAGGTTCCCTAGCTTACAGAAATCAAATGAGGCATCATTACAATGTTAAATATAGCTCATTTATTTGGCTGAAGTATTGTTGTTCTTCAGCGTCGTCTCTTGAGTGTACTGATGTGTCTGTTGCGTCTTGACATGAGTTGAAAAATTCACTCCACAAACATCTTTGTGAGACCAAGTTTCCAATGTTGCTGCCATTGTGCATCATTGTCCTATGAATAGCACCTGGCTGACTGAATGACTGTTGTGCCATGTGTTGCATATTACTCCTATCACAAGAGCCACTTGCTACTACAAGATAAAATGCTTGATAACCACAAAAATTACAGGCTACAGAACCTTATTTACTGAACCCATCTCCTAGTAATGTGTAATTTTTACAGTGTTTGCAATTCAGAAGGAGAATTTATTAATTCTGATGTGCATTAGTAGTTTTTTTACTGTTTCCATAACTTTGTGTATGAAGTTACTGAACATGGAGTAACTTTGCTATTGGAGTGTGCTTCTCTCAGTCTCTTCCCTGAAATGACATATTTTCAAGCAACAAAACTGTTCTTACCTTCATCTTGCCCATTGACAGATCCAGTTCTTTGTACTGATTGGCCACATCCTGTTAGGAGTATATTATGAGTGTGACAACTTTCCTGGCTGGATGACTGTGTGGATTCTGAGCTACTTGAGCACCATGGTTGCATTTTTCCTCAACTTCTACTTCAAGGCCTACCGTCTTCCCAGAACAGCCAAGTGGCTTTCAAAACCATTTGAACATAACATCAAGGCTTTCAGGAATGAATTGCAGCATCTGTGTGGAGCATATGAGAGGGGAGGAAACAAAGAGGGAAATTGCAACTGTATGGTTCGAGAGAGGAACAAATTGACTGGTCTTCATGGCGGACTTACTGGTGGTAGTATAAAAGAAAATACAAATGGTGCTCAAGGAAATAGAAGCAAGAACCAAGAATGAGTTGTTTTATTAAACCTTGTACTTCAGTTTCCTTACCTTTGTTATCGGAAGTCAAATTTAATGATACTGATACGTTCTTTCAAAATGCTGAATCATGTATTAATTAATAATAGTTTAATGTTCATAATCTCGAAATAAAATGTAACATACATGACAAATATATTAATTAAACAAAAATCTGATTTATTACTTTCATTAATAATACTGTTGTCTGTGAATGAGTTTTGGGAGAACACAGTTCAGAAAAATATAATGCTAATGCAGTAAAACTGCAGAATTGTCAAGAATATGTACCTGTTACCACCTCTGTTTTATACCAGTCCTTGCAATTTTCATTGCAAGCACAAAAAATAGCTGAAGTCACCCATTTTATGAAAGCTACCTGTGGCAGTGGCAGTACATATTATGGAGAAGTAAGTTTTCAAAGTGCTTCACCTTCAGAAGATGAAGTTTGTAACACCAAGATGTGTTAAGAAAAATGTATATTAACTAGATCCATGGAGCATTGTCCTTCTTCAGATGCTGATAGTCAGTGAGCTTCTCTAGAAGTTTGTTACCATGGATAAAATCAAAAGGTTTATTACCATGTTAACAGGAATCCGTCATTGGTCTTTGTTCTTCGTCAGATGCCTGCAGCCATATGTTCTACTCCTTTAACATCCAACTTAATACTAAACTCATATTTTATTTATAGGTTTTCCAAGTGGCCTCGTTCTTTCAAGTTTTCTGACTAAACTTTCATATACATTCCTTATCTTCCCTACGTGTGCTACATCCCCCACTGTGCTGTTCCATTTGATCATCCTAATAATGTTGGGTGAAGAGTACAAATTTTGAGGCTCCTCAAGATGCAGTTTTATCCAGCCTCTTGTCACTACTTTGATCAGAGTATTCTCCTTTGTGCTCTCTTCTTGACCATCCCGAATCTATGGCATAATTTTGGCTTTCAGTGTTTGGCCACATCATGAGTTGAAGCTGTGGGCCGGGAGGGCATAGTCAGTATATCGACCCCCTATGGGATAGATGGTCCGGGGATCGAATCCCCGTGGGGGCAAGATTGTCTGCTCCTGTCCATACTGGCCCTGGGTTCACCCAGCCTCCTGTACAGTGGGTACTGGGTCTCTTTCCCAAGGGTAAAGCAGCCAGGGTGTGGCATTAACCACCCACCCCATCTAGCACCAAGGTTAAAGAAAGAATAGAGCTACACCTCTACTCCTCTGGGCTTCTTGGCCTGTTCTAGGGTGAAGTTTACCTTTCACCTTTTTACCATGAGTTGAAGCTCTTGCAGTGTTTTGACATACATTTCAGTCACCATGCTCAGGGTGAATGAGTTAGATGGAGAATGTGTTTTGATATGTAGGTTTCGCAGCAGTAGCAAGTGTGGTGTTATGCAGCTGTCTAATGGCAAAGGGTGCTGTGTTTGGGAAGTACTTTGAATTAACAAAGGGCACTGCTAGCTGTAATTATGAAACCCATTTGAGGATGCTCAGGGTGGTGGTATTGCAACTGTTGGGAAAAATAACCACAACACTGGGACAGGATTCCCATTGATGCAGAAGTCAGCATATTCTGCCTGCAAACAATTCTTTACGCTGCTGCCTACACCATCATACCACAGCCTGCTGCACATACTTGTCCAACATGAATTTGAGGGTTTTATTTACTAGACAGAAGATGTGCAAATCACATGGTGGTAAGTCTGGGTTGTATGCCAGATGTTTGAGCATGTGTCACTGCATGATAGTCAGTTGGTCCTGAACTCTGTGGGCCAGCACCATCATGCAACAAGATGATGCCATAATGGAGATAATTTACACTGAAGTTTTTCTTGATTTTGGTAGCATCTTTTCAAGCATTAGGCAGTATGGGTTTGCGCTGTGCTTGAAGTTCAGATGTAGGGTTCTCTGAATGATCCTCTGATCCTGTTTGGATGAATTCACCACCTGGTATGCCATCTTTAAACTGTGCTGCAATCTCATCTGTTCTAGTTACTCCTTCAACTGTACTGTTCTACACGAGTGTCTACTAATGTAAAATGTGCGACCACTACAGCAGCATCATGTATGGGTTTCAGTTTACATGCTTCACAGTTAGTACCATGGCCATACCCCCACTATCAGTGTCTCTGCAAGACTTTCATACCAGGCCACAAATCCTTTCTATTGAATGGCACCATCATGCACACCCCCACCCATATTACAGTTGCGAGACCTATATATCAGGCCATATCCTCTGCCTTTCTCATTCACCCCGAAGATGGCAACTGAAATGCATGCCAAAACGTTCCAAGAACTCCAAACACCATCCAGCCAAACCCAAAAAGCGAAAATCACACATTACATACAACCCATTACATTAACGCGTGGAATCCGCAGCTGTTGTTTTTTTATGTAAATGACTTGCACGCATAATAGATCAGCTTTCCTGCCATCTACTGGGAAGCGGTGTATGCCATTGCACGTTCAGCAGGTGAGCTACGGTTGGGTGTCTGCTGCCACCTATCGGTGCAGATCGGTTTACAGGGATGTATGTCGTGTGGTTGTTTCCGAGTTTCTGTAATCTGTGGTGGTCACGCTGCGGTTTAGTTGTGGAAGATGCATGTGGTGTGAAGTAGGGAAACATGCTGTAATGAGAACTCTTCAGTTGAATTTGTCTTTCTGATGGTTAAGTTCAAGACGACAATGTCTGATACGGACTCAAGTATTGAAGATGTGGAAAGTGACTCTGATGTGGAGGTGAAATAGAGAACTAGTTTCTGAGCAATAATAATGTGTCGAGGTTATGTTATGCAGCGACGGTAGTTAACAGACTTTGTTACCCTGTTATTAGTTGTATTGGTTGAATCAGAATGGTATTTTATCGTACTAGAGGGTCATAATTTATTCTGACTTTTTCGAAAGTTGATGGCTGTGAAGTCTGTCGCCAACACAAACGCGGAACCATAAACCGAAGTTTGAATTTGTCTGTTGGTAGTCGTGAGGTGTTGCCTTTATTATGCAGAAGTGTCCGTCAGGCTAGCATGCAGTATATGGAGGTTACATTTGTGTAATATTTTTGTACTTGAATTTGAAACCTTTTCGATGTTGTCCATAATGAATGATGGTAAAGACAGTAACAAGTATGTGGTAACAGACGTATGTGACATTTTTTGAATAGTTCTGTGTGAGATATTCCTGCTTTGACAGCTTCCATTGTTGTAATGATTTTATTATACGTGTTAGATGCTTTTTGGTATCTGTTGAATTTCTTCAGAACACTAGCCTGACTACATGTGACATGGAGTGGAAGTAACAAACGTAATGTAATTTTATATTATGTATTTTGATGAGTGATGTAAGAGTACTCGAAATGTAGCATGCTGGACATGATTTAGGGATAATACATTCAATGTGTGTTCTTGGATTCAAGTTATATTCAATTTATAGGTTGGGTTATTTAATTGTTTCTATATTTATTGTTTTATTATGATATCTGGATTGATGTATGTTTTGTTGCAAGTAGTAAAATCTGTGAAATCTGTTTGTTAGAATGTAGTGTATATTTCGTAAATGATTTATTGATGCTAGTGGACAACATTTATGCAGTATTGCGAATATTGTGTAGGACTGAAAGAGGAATAATGACATCTTTACTATTAGTGAGTTGGAAAGGATGTTGATAACGTTGTGGAGCTTTGTTTTGAGGCATTACCTTTGATCATTGAGAAGAACCGTAACAAACCCAGTAGGCCTGGATTCAAACCAGGTACCTCTTGAATATATATATATATATGATAATTGTTAATCTTTAGAATTTGTATTACCATTGATGAGAACAGCAGTTCTCCATAATTTAGGAAACTGTTCGAATTGGGCGTAAGATAAAGCTGTCACCATCCAAAAAACAGTTACTGAATTTGGACTTTATATATGTGTACCATATGTCAAAGGCCGCGGGTTATTTCTTGATGGTGTTATTGGAATTTTTCATTGACATAATTCTCCGGCCACAGTATAACCCTGGAGTCAACTCAGCCTGTAATGGAAATGAGTACCAGGAATATTTTCTGGGGGGTAAAGGCAGTTGGTGCCTAGGGCTTGACAACTTTAAAGCCTTCATGTGCTGATTGTCTTGAAAGCTGGGAGCCTCAACTTCTTGGAACCCTAAGGGCTTGTCCTGGCCTATACAGGGATTGCTTTACCTTTACCTTTGCCTTTACGATATCTCACAGTAGTTTGTGACCTACCTAGTCGGCCTATTCTAACAATTCTGATAATATGTGAACCACTGATACTCGAAAAAGTCTAGAGTACAACCAGGTATAATTGTAGTTCATACACTGCACAACTCAGCTCATTGGGTGAGTTACTGGTGTAGTAAAGTTTACATTATAATCTAGTTGGGATAGGCGATAGAATTTATGTGCATTAAATTGATCCTTGATAGATGCATAAATCCCTGGTGCCAGGTGGCCTGTGTGTACTCACACCAAAAGTTTTGTGCTGTCACAGCAGGTTTTATTTCATGCAAAGCTAACACACAGAAGGAATTTTGTGTCATAGATGTTGTCTTGCATTACTGATTAATGGAGCTGTGCATAGCAGACAGAATGTTCATTAGGTTGCAATGTAGGAATCAGTTTGTTACTTTTTAAGCCAATTTTTCAGCTGATACATATTTCATCTGTAACTTAAATATGTTGCAAGTAATACAAAACTAAAGTCATATATACATTATGCATATTTATGTATTTTTTGCAGCTACAAGAAGCATTTGCAAAGGGACTTGTGAAACCAGGATTAAATATTGTGTCCACTGACCACAAGAAACACTATAAGAATGATGTGGTAAGTTAGGAAAGGGGAATGGGAATTATGACTTAACTGAAGAGAATGAGATTGACAGGTAATAGAGTACAGTATGTTAATAAATGATCACGTATGTACAAGTGTGTACAATTTTGTGGGCATATATAACAGGGGACAAACTATGATTGCATGTTATACTCTTCTCACACGATTTAATGGAAACATACTGTCTTCACATCATAGATAGATGGTATGTTCATCTTGAAAGTTGTGCCATCTGAAGGTTATAGATGTAACTTAATTCACTATTTTAGTGACAGATCAGAGCTAGGATTGAAGGAGGAGACATACGAAAGGGACAGCAGAAGGTAATAAAGAGAATGAGGGTGAAGATGCAAGAGAAGTGGTTGCCTATTGATTTTCACTGGGCCGTTTCTGGAAAGTAGTGGGCGGCATTCTTATTTTGACTGATTGCGACAAAAGCTGTGTCTGTCCATGCAAAGGATACACTTTTTGAGGAATGAGAACAAGTATCAATTCCTTAGATCGCATATGCGCATATGAAAATTTTGTGAGAAGACTTGAATGTGTTTTTAGTGAGGTAGGATATTTTCAGAAACGTAATTAATTTTATAGGGAGTTACTGTGAAATAATGATGGTGTCCAGTCTTTGTTTTATTTTTGTTTTGGCTGTTCGTTGTGTGAACTGTTCTGTAAGGTAAATTGTATTCAAATAATGAACTGACACGGGTAGTGAATATACTGTATATTTCTGTTGACAAAAACTGCCTTGTCATTATTTTAACACCTCATTGTGTGCTACCATTTTAACTGAGACATAAAAGTTGGTGCATAGCAATAGGCATTGAGTTATTCTTGTTGCACTGCTGGGATCACACTTTTTGCTGCTGTTCACAATTTTGGATATGTTAGAGAATATTACTACTATTTTTAGGGTGTGCTATTGTCTATTGTTATGTTTCTTTGAGGAAACTGTTATTTGTATGTCTGCATTGCTTTCTTTTTCTGTCTTACATTTGTTGGTTGTAACTTCAAAGTTTTACTCCAACACCGTATTTTGTAATTGTTGACCTACAAGCAGTATTTAATGCACAATTTGTAGGTGTGTTCATAGTGTACCTACGTATGAAACTTGACATTTCCAGATGTAAGCAGTAAGTATTTAATATTATAAGTTGCATGTTGGTATTTTGCTTCATTATGCAGCATGCAGATCAAATGAAGAGGAATGTGAATAACTGCTTAGGAATGTCACATAATGATTCAGAGAGTTCATTGTGTCATTATTATGTCACTCCACAACAAATCACATTCCACTACCATATTTTGTAATTGAAATCAAGTATCAAGCAGTAACTATTAAATATTATAATTCTGTGTATATTTTTCTCTTCTTACCCAACATGCAAATGAGATCTATATGGCACTGTATTATGTTCAGTTCATCAGCTGTTTTTTGGGCCTCTCATGCTCTGCTTTATACCTTGCGCTTGTCTCATAAGTGGCGAGATACTATGATAAATGTATGTCGATCTTTGTGGAAGGTATCTGTTGTTTTTTACAGTTTTAATGAAACTTCAGTCTATATGGTGATTTGATCAGAAATCTCCAATATAAAATTTCATGAAAATGTGTATAGTAGTAGCTGAGTGGTTCCATGTGGACAGACAGACAGACATGATGCAGGTAACTGTTGCCTTTGCTGTTGTTTTGCAAACATGTGTTCAGTGAAAGAATGTGACATTACATGTCTTTCCTATTACTGCAGAGATACAACATGTTCATGTCCTATGTATGTAGTTGCTGAGCAGTAAACTAGGACTGGGCATACCTCTTTTAAGAAACTGCACATGGTATGGTCGGTCACATTATTAGTTGTGCTTTCATAAGTGTATAGCAATGGGTAAAGGTTGCTCAAATTGCATTGTGTCAGTCCATTTTCGTGCCATTATTGAAGGTTAAATAAAAATGTGTTGTTGCGCTGAATTATAGGTGCAGCTTAAAAGGAAGTCATCAGATATCAAATTGAAGTTGGATTGGGTTGAACGGTTGGATCTAGTAAATGATCAGGCACCCCTTGCACCTGAACTTGCGTTAAAGGTAAGTATTTGTAATGTGAACTGAGGATCATGTCTCACTGTGTGACGTGTTGCTACTGTACCCTGCTGGTACCCTGTACCCTATTCATGGTGGATATTGTTAGGTAATGTTTATTATTGTATAAAATATAGAATAACCATGTTTGTGGCAAAGTAAAGTGAATATACTTTAATTCCCATAGCTCATAACCACATTTACATTTGTCTTTTTTTAGTGTAGTTAAACAGATGCTGACAAATATTTCAAAGATGTGATTGGTTGTTGTCTTGATGAAGTTCAGAAAATTGTATATTTAATGATTCTGTCAGGTGCTTAGATTATACAGCACTGAATTGTGGAATTATTAGTTGGAAAAGATGTTGTCATGGCCAGATTTGAAGTAATTTCCCAGTATTTGCTGTGAGGAACTGAGGAAAGCTATGAAATGCCAGTTAGACTAGGAAGTCTGCAGGCTGAGGTTTGAACCCAGAGCCTTCCAGATGTGAAGCAGAGTTGCTACCCACTTGATCCCAGTGTCTGGCTGTGTCTGTGACTGTTGTGAAAGGTAGTGCATTTTTTAAACCTTTGGTGCCTGATGTCAGGTATACCCGCCAAGCAGTGTCATGCTCACAATGCAAAACTCAGGTGTAGATGAAGGCCACTTGATGGCCTTCTCGCACAATTTTCATTTAAATTCCAGTCTCTTGCTCGTTACACCCAGCATTTAATACTGGAGCCAACGGGTTTATTGAGTACAAGACTTTGTGACTTGTTCTTATATGTGGTTCATGTGTTCACAAGTTACAAGAAGAAGAGCTGCAGCATGAAGCCAGGTTCAATAAAGTTCAAGGAAAAGGACGAAAATTGCAGAATGTTAATACAGAGGATCTAGCGCTAAATGATTTCCGCCGTGAAATGCTGTTCCATCGCCAGGCACAGGCAGCCGTTCTGATTGGAATTCCCAAACTCAGGAAAGAGGGTGTGAAGACTAAACGTCCTGATGATTACTTTGCTGAAATGGCAAAGTCAGATCAGCACATGCAGAAGGTAAGCATTTTGCTGCAGTGTCTTCATTGTTTTGCTGGTTAATTTCTATTATATTTTGAACAAAGTAAGATGTGGGAGCTGGGATGCTGTTGTTGGTATGGTGACTAGGCTATAGGCTGGACAATTTGATGTTCAATTCCTGGCAGGGGCAAGAGATTTTTCTCTTCTCCAAAATGTCCAGAATGGCTTTGGGGCCCACTCAGCCTCCTATGCAATAGGTGGTGGTGGTGGGGGGTGGCCCCTCTCCACAGTGGTAAAGCAGCTTCAGTGTAATGCTGAGGTTAAGAATGGGTGGAGCTATACCTTTTCTCCGCATGTATGCCTTCATGGCATGGACAGGGACGGTTTTACCATTATCTTTACAGAGGAACAGATTGTATAATTTTCTGTGTTACAGAAAAAATAAATCACATTATTGGCCTCATACAAGTATAACATAATGACAGTATTTTAAAAGCCTGCTGAATCTTGGCAAAGTTTGTTGAAGATATACATACTAATGCACTCATGTGCACATAGTAGTACGTCCAACAATTTATGGTATGAAACCAATGGTCACATGCTACTGTATGATTGAACTAGAGCTCTGTTTGCACTTAAAAATACTTTTCATGAAAGCACTGTGGAATTACAGTAGGTGCTGAAACTGCTGTCCAAAATTCAAGCACATTGTACAGTAATGTAACAAATTTAATGGCCCACTGGAGTTCATATTCTGTGACTTCTTGAATGACATTCCAGATTTTGAGATGTCCAAAGTGATGGGCCTGTTTCTCTGAGCTTTGTGCTGTATGTTTTGAGAGGGATGAAAGTGATACCTACTCATATTTGAAGGACATGATAGCTGTAGCCTCGCTGACTACAGATCCACTAAAAAAACTCAGAAGAGGCAACACTGAATTTTATAATTTCTGCCAGTCACTGTCCTGAAAATTCATGTAATGCTTCTTTTCTTCAGTTTATTCTTCAGAGAGGTGCTACAAAATATGAGGTATGATTGGAAAGCATCAAGGCTAAATTTATGAAAACTGCGTACAAGTGTGGGGCCATTTTCAGCATGTACTCATTTTGTGGACAGTTCCTGTCAGTGATGGAAGTACTTCTTTAAATTCAGTTTGTGTGATCATTGGCAGCTGTGCAGTTGTTTCCACATCATCAGATGTTTTTTAGTTCGGGGATTAGGAGAAAAGGCAGGGAGGTTATCCAGTGATTAATGACATCTTACTGTAAGAGTTTTGTGTGTAGCTAAAAATTCTTACATATGCTGAATGGACAGGTTAATTATAGAAAATTTTCCGCTTGCCACATTCACCACTATTGTGGTCATTCTGCAACATGATGTGTCAGTAATTGTCAGTAGGAATGTTGTTTGATTGTAATTATCTGTTGTGGAGCATGCCTATGCTGTGGATACATGTCAACAGCTGCAAATAGAAATGCCAGTGGATACGGTGACCCTTGAAGGTGTGACTGCCATGTTTTCTTGGAACATCAGGCACCAGTCACCCAGTGATATATGGTGCCACAACATAGAAGAATGGAGATCTCAACTTGAAATATATGTTAGTTTCTTCTAAAATCTTGAAATCTGCCTGCTCTGACAGTATGAGCATTTTTGTTTACACCTGTTTCAAATTATGCTTTGCTGAAAATCTCCCTGTTCAGAACATACTGACCTGATTAGATGCCTATGAATGGCTTTTAATAAACATTCTTTTATGATTCTGCAATGTATAGAAATGTAAAAGAAATTAATAAAAACCCATCTTGGTAAAAGTGATTGTAAACTAGAACGTGATATAAAAGTGAGGGGAGATAACCGTAATCATTTACTTGGCTGGCTGCACAGTTTTAGAAATGGGTAATGTTTTTATCAGTGTTTAAAGATGTAGATGTGAATGAAAGCATAATAGCTGATGGGGCAGCTAAGTTGTCTGTTCAAAAGCCTGTTTCTTATGGTGATGAAACTGTCTTGTTTCTGTTTATGTTGTCCAGTAAGAGAAAACCTCTTGTCTTAAAGATGAAAGAGTGCTAGTGGTGAACTGGCATAGAAAAGAAACTAAAACATTTTCTGTATACTGATACTTTTGTGAATTCTGTGATAAAACTGTGGCTGAGTAATGTGTGTTTTGTAAGAACCTTGATGAAATTGAAATGTATGCAAAATGAGGCATTTTACTGGTCATTTGCCATTCCATTTTGAACAGGTTTTATTGCATATAAGCCGTATGCCCCCATGTTGTTTGTAGGTACGTGAAGTTATGATGAAGAAACAGCACGTACAAGAACGCACTGAACGTGTGCGTCAACTTCGTCAGCTCCGTAAAGTTAGCAAGCAAGTTCAGAAAGAGGCTAAGGTCAGGCAAGTTAATGAGAAAAAAAAACTGATGGAAGAAGTCAAGAAATACCAAAAAGGCCTGCACACAGATCTGGACTTCTTGGAAGAGAAGAAGAAGAATAAGAAACAGAAACCTTCATCATCACAAGGCAATAGAAAGGAACCTGTAGACAAAAAGTAAGAATTTCTTATATAACTTATTGCCAGCATTTTATGCTCAAAAAATTTTTTTGGTTATTTAAAGGTAAATTCTTTTCCACTCTTGAACACATGACAGTTGATATATGTAAAATGAAGTACACATCTAATGTTACAGGGTGCAGGCGAAACGTCGATATAAGGATAAAAAGTTTGGTTTTGGTGGAAAGAAACGAGGAATGAAAAGAAATACGAAGAATAGCACTTCAGATGTTTCTGAGTTCAGAAAACCAGGTAAACCTAAACAACCTGGAGCTGCAAAAAAGCATCAACGACCTGGGAAAAGCAGACGCTTAAAAATGAAAGCTAAAACGAAGTAACAATATTCTGTATTGTAGCTTACAGTAAACTCTTTCGAATATAAAATCTTGTCTGTGTGTAATAAAAGTGACAAGTTCAAATGATCATGTGTGATGTTTGACTTAATGGCAGTTTTGTCTGTAATGTGAACATTATATGAGGTCTTACTCATTATCATTGTGGTATGAAGTTTAACTCCATGTGTGGGTGTTTAATTTGTCTGCTGTTGTTCATAGTGGCCATTAAAGCCAGTGGGAATGGGGGCTCCTGAACAGGACAGGTTGTGACCATTTTGTTAATCATTGTAGAAGGAAGACTATTAAGAGGCAGGTAGGTCAAAGAGTGTAAAATAAAGAACAGTACAGGTAAAATAGGTACGAAAGAAAAAAGTGTAAAGGACTGAGAGGGTATGAGGAGGGAAATGAGGAGATGATGGAAAGGAATGAAGAAAACTGTGAAATTTGAGGGTGAGGGGGATGTGAGGAACTGAAGAAAAGATAGTGTATACAGTGTTACAGTAAGAAGACAGCAACCAAATGAATGCGAATAAGATAAAAGATGTCAGGGTAAGATAAGAGGATGCCGGCCCTGAAGAGTGGAGAAGGTGCCTGATGAAACTAGGGAGTTTGGGCAGCTTTTACTGGTTGTGGTGGAAGGCTTTGACATCCTCTTTGCTACTTAGCGCACGGAAGATATTCTTCCAGCCCAGGCTTATGGCAGCCCTTTCTATTAAATGTATGGTGTTGGTTGATTTCTGTGGCTTGGCAGATGAGTGCAGGTGTCCTGGAACAGCTTTGCTGGTGCTGTCGTACTGTCAACTGTCCAGTGACCCTGGCTGATCAAGTTTTCTTCAAGTGCTCATCATTCTGGTTCATGGTGACAGAAGTTTCTCTGCTGCTCTGTAGTGTGTTCTAGACAGGGGGTCCACATTTTTGGATTTTATTGTGCAGAGAGTATGTAATGTAGACTGTTTTAAGAACTTGGCAAAAGCCTGAGATAGTATGGGCATAACACCCATGATGCAGATCCGTTATCGTATGATGGAATTTTATTTTAAAAGGTGGATGAGCTTCACAGTGTTTGTACATTACGTTACGTAGTGTATATAAGTTTTGGCACCCCCCCCCCCCCCCACCTTACACACACACACACAAACATATTAAGGAATACAGAGAATCTATATGATGTATTGTAGAATACTTGTATTACAGATGCATTAGGCCATGGTGTCTCCCACTCCAAAGGGAAGTGGTAAGTTTTGAAGAATCATAAACATACTTTCATTCATATCTGGTTGTGGAAAGTCGGTAACATTTGCTGTAGGTGCATTAGAAAATGTAGCTGCACTTAACAAAATGTTTCACAAATTTTTCTTGAATGTGCAAGAATGTTTTGTACCTGACTGTGAAGAAAATTTGCACAGGTGCTTGTGTTTCTGCTGTGACCATAGCCTGGTGCAGTTATTCCTGGTCGGTAGAGATGAGCTAGGGAGGAGCTGTCAGAAGAGTGGGAGAGAGATGAGGGAATGTAAAGATTGTATTCCTGCTTAATCACCGGCAGGAATTTCTTCGATGAAAGAGGGTTTATCTGTCTCCTCTGCACCTCCACCTCTCATTCACTTGTCTGGAACACAACAGTGCGCATGGAAATGACATCTGAAAGTCGACAGACGACTGGAGTTATTAGTGCAGTTATAAATCTTGACCCATGTTTTAACTGTGCAAAATGTACCTGTGTGAATAGTGGGTCCATTTGACTGGTTAGTATTATATAGTTTGCCCCCAGTCTTGTCTCTGAGCAAGGAAGCTGTCACAGGAACTTTATCACCTAGTAAGCCTGCATTTGCCAGAAATTTACTGCCTGTTTTTCCACTGCAGTTAAACTTACCTCATTTCACTGAAGAGCCTATTAGTGTCCCTCACAGATAATAATTACAGGGGACTGAGATGTGGAGATCTAGGAGATCACTGTCCACAAGTTACCAGCTGTTTACTGATTACCTCTTTCAGGGCAGTCATTGAGGAATTTCCTTTGTGGGATGTAGCGTTTTCCCGCATGAAGTAACACTACGTTTTTGTTATTATTTTAATCTCTAAATAGTGGTATCAGACTTTACCAAACATGGCAATAGGAATTTATTATTTCTTTGAAAATATGACCCTTGTGGTTTTGAATGCACTCACTGCACTTGAGACTTGAACTTTATTTTGCAGAAGGATTTCTTGACCTGTGATGAGATTTTCAGAACACCACTGTGTATTATTGTGGCTGTTTACATTCCCATATAATGTGAACCATGGCTCATCTGAAAAGAATACAAACTCCACTTATGGAATCCATTGGCTACCACTTCTTGAAACCACCTGCAGTACTGGTTTCTTGCTTGCTACTCTGGAGGAAAGTGTTGTACAGCTTTAATTTTATATGGGCATAGTTTTAAAAGTTTATTGCCCTCTGAGTTGAGGATTCTGACACCCCAGTGTGCACATCCAAGCAGCAGAAAGATGTTCTGGGGCTCGTTTCGATTTGACTGCCAGTATCATGATCAGATTTGTCTTCTATTAAAACATAACATTCTCATATTTTCTTTTTGTCAAGCACTGAACCTATTGTTTGAAATTTTTCCTATTCTATGAATTGTAATTTTACGTGGCACTGTTGATGCTGGATTTTTTGTACAAAACTTTTGGTGACTTTGGTGTTGCTAATGACCACCTTTCAGTAGAATGCATTGTCATATGCACTGTTCTGCCACTGTGACTCATAACACATGTCTGGTTGCCAGGGTCATATTCATCATGGATAGGAGGAAGAATAAGTGGGCTGAGTCTCTTTTGCAAGCCAGCATTTTATTTTCCTAATGTCAGGAACATGGTAAGAGGTGTACTGGTCCGATAGAGAAGGATGGTTATAATTGCTGGAGTGTGATCTTTCAGTCCTAGAAATCAATATACAGTACTGTTATTTTTTTGTGATGGTTTATCAGTTATGCAAAACATTTCCCATTAATGGAGAATTTGTTGACGGTTTTAAGAGAGGTATGGAAGACGATGCAGTTACCAGTGGTATGAGTGAAATTAAGCCTAAGTGAAGAAAGTACTGGGGAAGGTCTTTGGATTGTGGATTCACAAGTGCCTTTATTGGCAAAAGTCAACCTTAGGTCCACAGTTCTGTTTCTTCACAATCTGTAACTATCTCCAGGGACCTCCTTCAGAAGCTTGTAGGTCCATGTCTAGTTAAATTCTCCGCAACTTTGGAAAACTGAGAGTTTATTGCCTCGTTTGCAGGAAGGCACCCGTGGCCCTTACTGTGAGCCATACGAATCCAGTCGACACGCTCCCATCCCATTTCTTTAAGATTCATTTTAACATTATCCTCCAGTCCATGATTTGGTCGTCAAAGCAGTGTAAATCACGAAGCTCTTTTTTACGCAGTTCTCTGCAGCCTCCTGTTATTTCCATTCTCTTAAGGCCCATCTCTTTGAACAGCTGTAATATTATCCTCCATTTATAGGTTTGTAGGATACTCTCGGGTATTCGAACTGGTGCCCTGTGCCGACGAGAAGGTGGGGGTGGTGCACGCCGGTGCAAATTACCGGGGCCCGGCGGTCTGGAAGGGGGCTGGGGGCATGAATATGTTGCAGATACGTGATTTCAGGCTTCCGCCGCAATGTTGATGAGATCTGCGCTCTTCTGGAGCATTACGCAGCGTCAAGTGGTACTCCTTCACCGACGTTGCGGGGCAACCTATCGGTCCCATCTTCAAGGGTCAAAAAGTCCAGGTCATTGGACATTTTGACCCTGGAAGATGGGACCGATACGTTGTCTCGAAACGTCGGTAAAGGATTACCACTTGACGCTGCGTAACACCCCAGAAGAGCGCACATCTCTTGTTGCATATACCCAGATTTTTATCCTGTACCCCCTTGCTGAGGCCGATCCCAGTGGGCGCGCGCTCTAAGGCGTGGGTCTTCGGCCGTTCACGTGCTGGGATTGTGGGTTTGATCTCGTCGGACGCATGAATGTCTGTCTGTTGTGAGTGTTGTGTGTTGTCAGGTAGAGGTTTCTGCGTTGGGCTGATCACCCGTCCGGAGGAGTCCTACCGGATGTGTGGTGTGTCTGTGATCGTGAAGCCTCAATAATGAGGAGACCCCGGGCCACTAGGGGCTGTCGCGCCATGGGGGGAACTCCCCTGCCGGGGGGGGGGGGGATTGTTTCAACGGGACCTGAATGCCTTCTCGGCGGTCAGTTTAATTCATATTTCATGTTACAGGCAGTTGCCGCTCATATGAATAATTTCATTCCTGGAGAGGGTTTCGTAAGCAAGTAGTGTAATTTCCTATAAGGTCAATGTTGCAGGTGGCATATTCCTGAAGGTTTCCTATGTCATGCAAATTAAACTGAAAGGCCTCAAGACCTTAAATGTAGTTCAGTTATTCCTTTGAAGTATCATTATTCTCAGCATAATCTCTGAAGGCTGTATCTCGTGTGCCTGTTTGACGACCGACTTCGCAGAATTGGCGCTACATGTATTCTGAAATATTATGCTCTTTCAGCTCTGTTAGCGCTGCAGACTTGCCATGTCTCGGCACAGCACGGCAAGAACACCGATTCCACTGGCACATAAGGCTTATGGCGATGAGGTGGTCCAATGTAAAGAATTCTTTCCATGAAATGTGAGTTTTACGTCTTTTTACATATCCATGTACTTGACAAAACACCGTGTCACCAAAACGCTGACTATTCAAGCTACAAAACCACTTAATTTTTGTTTGTACCTGTTACTGAGCTTGCTATTGTTCATTTTCAAACCGATTATATTTTTGCTCTCGCAGAAAGATAGCACATACTCATGAATGTTATATAGGTTCCGTGACAAATATCACTGAATAATTGTAGCAAAACTTAAAAAGTCTGTACCAGAAAGTTACCACTGTTCTTTTAACGTGTGTTGTGTAGGGGATTAGTGGTTTTCGTATGTATGTCTGTGCATGCGTTGATGCCGCGTGAAATGAATGGCTGTGCTCTTGCAGAAGGTGTCTTAGACGATCCCATGTGCAAGGCAAAATGTGTGCGTTCGGAGACGCAATGGAACGTCACTCGGCCGTACAAGGCAAAGCGTAATTGTAAAAGGAAGACATGCCGAGACCATGTCGTTCGCCATCCCGTAATGTGTGTGGAGTGACTGGGTTGTGAACGGTGTGTCGAGTTCCGTGTCAAAGTGACTTCTCGTCCGCAAAAATATAAAAGGAAACAGTTTTAACATTCGTTAGTGGCAGTGCGTACGTTTAGCTACGTGTGGTAAATGAACAGCTGCATCGCACGCAAATTTCGTGGACATTTTGTGCAGGTTACTTTCATGATATACTAGCCGCCGCCATAATTGCAATTCGGGTACCACAAAGCGGTAAGTTACGTTATTAGTCGAAATATTCGTAGAAGTAAATGTAGTGTCAGTAATGTTATTCAGTTTAAGAGTTCAGCCTGAAGATAAGAGGTAGTTGGTTGCTCCAAAATCGGCAAATTTACACCAGACTGTACGACATCACATTCCAAGTGAAATTAGTCTTCCATATCACACAACCAATCACATGCAAAACTTTAACATTCCTAGCTTCTAAACTCCATACTTGCAAATTACGGGGTACATCGGTGTGGCCTTTGATATACTGGATCAATTACTCATCACACGTCTTTTATTCTTCAAATTAATTCATTGTGTAGTATGTTTTGCAACAGGTGCGTAGCCTCTTCCAAAGGGAATTCTCCACAGAGAGCGATCTAGTTCTTCCTCTTTCAATTGCCAGTATCCTCTCTTTCCCTTGAGGTCATCCAGTAGCTGCCTACGTCTCCTTCCACGTCTTCCCCTCACATTTCTCTTTCCCTCTACCTTCCCTTCAATAACGTGTATTAGAAGGCAGTTTGTCATATGTTTTTACTATACACCAACTACTGCACTTTGTTTACACAATCACCAGTATGTTTTGACTGCATTACACAGTCATCATCAGGGAGTCAATTGTAGACAATAAGCAGCTTGTAGTACGTCACAGAATGGTAATTATATGTATGCTGCAGTTTGTGTTCTTATATATGTTGATAAAATCATAAAACAATACATGTAGGATTTTACAAGATAAAATGTATAAAAGTATGAGATATATAAAATCACACATATGGAGTCATCACAACAAGACTAACTACCGATGACCATTGCCAGGGGTCTCAACCACACAACATCGTAAGTGGTGCACAACAGATGTTTGCACACAGGATTTTGTATATCGCATACTTTTATACATTTTATCTTGTAAAATCCTACATGTATTGTTTTATGATTTTGTCAACATATGTAAGAACACAAACTGCAGCATACGTATAATTACCATTCTGTGATCTACTACAAGCTGCTTATTGCCTGCAATTGACTCCCTGATGATGACTGTGTAATGCAGTCAAAACATATTGGAGATTGTGTAAATAAAGTGCAGTAGTTGGTGTATAATACAAACATATTAGGAACAACTGCATGGAAGGATGTATAACATTAAAAAGGCAGTTTGTATTCAAGATGTGACCAATCCAGTTAGCCTTCCCTCTTTTTATTGTTTGCAGGATATTTGTCTCCAACTTGACTCAATGTGATACCATTATTTCCAATATATACAGGCAAACTCAACAACATTCCCTGTTTCTTGATTTTATTACTGTCTTAAACATGTTTTGGTTGTGCAAGGCGACCATCATCGGGTACAATTACGCAACTGTAAAGGAAAATAAGTGTTAAGGCAGATCGGTCCAACTGATCTTCTCCAGCACCACATTTCAAAACATTCCAGGTATTTCTAATATGATCTTCCAAAGTGTCACAACCATCAGTACTGTACAGAGCTGTGCTCCAAATGTAGCACTTGTCTTGTTTCTTCCTTAAATTTAAGTCCTATTTTCTGGTGAAAAGAGCCTTCTTCTTTTTGAATGCTGCTTTTACTCTGGCAATCATGGATTTAAGTTCACATGTACATCTTGCATGATTTGTTACCATGCTATGCAAATAGTTTAAATATTCCACATTCTCTGGTTGTTGTTTTTGACCTATCATAATCTGTAGTGGGGACTGTTTCATAAGATTCTCATTACCTTAGTTTTTCTCCACATTCATTTCTGTACCTCAAATACTAATGAAGAAATGGGAGTATATGAGCTGTTTGTAAACACCAAGAAGACATTTGATTTAGTGGAAACAATTAAGATTCTTGTTGAATTCACTACACCCATGGTACTAGCTAGATTAATAAAGAGTATTTTAACTTAACCTTGAATAAGGTCCACATAAGTAAACATTTGTTGCACTGGTTTTTTGTGATCATCAATAAAGAAGATCATTGCAACTGCCCTTCAGATCATAAAGGCTTGCTTCTTGTGGATTTCCTCGACTATGGCAACACTCTTAACTATTAAGCATTACTATGATACGATTGATAGGTTATGGCAGGCCATTTGTCACCACAGGTGTGGGTTGCTTGATGAAGGTGTTATTATTTTGCACCATACTGACAGGCTTCGTACTGCAAAATGGACATGTGACTGTTTATACAGTGCTACGGTTCAGATGTTAAGAACCACCCTCCCTGCATTTGCAACCTTGCAGCCAGTGTTTTCCATTTTTGGACCCCTTAAGAAGCATCTGGCTGGCAAGTGATTTGTAAAAAAGTTGCTGATGTGAAGCAAGCTGTCACTTCCTGGCTACACATGCTTAACATTCATTTCTTGTGTGTTGGGATGTAAGCCTTGTTGCTATGATGGGATAAGTGGTCAAATGTGAGTGGTGACTGTGTATGTGTCTCATGCATACCACTTACTGCACGTATGCCTCGTATACATTGCAGTCTGAATAAAGTTCTTGCCATCAGAGTATTTGTTACTTTATTTACTGAAATGGTTCGCGTATTGCATGTATACTGTGAGTACATCGTCAGTTCAGGATTATGCTTAGTTAGGGTCCCCAGATTTTTTTTACATGGGGCCCAGAAATGTCTTAAACCTATGCTGATACCAGCTTCTGACTTGTGGCATATACTCTCGTTAAGTTCAAACTCTGTTCCTGTAGATGTTACAGTTGTCATTCAGAAAGAAACCCACAGCAATGTGGTTCATAGTTTACAAATTATGGCAGGATGATGCTATCACCACATAGCTTTTGCATCAAGTTACGATTAGGAACATGAACAAATCAAGAGTTTTGCTTTCAGTCTCTTTCACATTTAATTCTTAATTTGTCCTGTTTTGAAAGAAAGATTATTTCAAGGCAGTGTCTGGGAAATTGTTACAGCTTTTGACTGAATATCTGAAAGAGTTTTTGGGTCCAGAAGTCAGGAATTGCTTTGATTTTTAGGATAATTGATAAGTCATGGCCTGAGGTGTGTTGGGAATGGTTTTGTACAAGACTTAGACTTTTGTACACTTATTGCTTAATTGCTAAAACCATCATTGCTTAATTTTTATGTCCATCATCCATTTAAGTAGTTTAAAAGGTGGATGTCATTCTTGTTGCAGTGATAAGAAGAATGACGTTCCCTCATGTGATTTAGTGCAGAATTTAAAAATAAAGATGCAATAAAATGTGTTGCTTACCATTGTTTTGGTCAGTTGCAGTGCTTGGTAATGTTGAGAACCATCTGTTGCCATGGTTAATCTGGGAAAGGGACCTTGTAATTTTTACACAAACCTTGGTTCAGTTTCTTGTACTTTATACTAAGCCACAAATATGCATTACTTTGTTAATGATACTAATTAAAACTTTCTAACCTTAATGGAGATTTCAAAATGAAAGTATGTTTTTTTATTTTTGTACCAATTAACTTACATTAATTACAGGTTTGTTTATTTAACAGAGATTTATTTTCACTGCTCCCCCTACCAGGTGTCATATCTGTGTAACCCAATTAATTTGTTGTGTAGAAATAACATGAATCATTTTCAGAATTAATTTTGGCTGTTCCATCAGTCTCTTATTTTAATATTCATACATTAATATTTTTAGGTTTGTCAACATCATAAAAATCCTGGGAACTGAAGCTTTATCAGGCTATTATTTACACTTGAAACAAATGATACCCTTCTTCCTTTACCCCTCTAGTCTATTCCCTAACCCAACTAAAAAAACAGCACTGGGGTTAATAAATTACTATTTACACTGGAGTGTGTAAACAGCCAGGAGCAAGGGACAAAATTAATAAAAGGTCATTTTAGTTGCTCTTGCGTCACCCTCTCCTCACCAACTCATTTCTCATATACATTTTCTGTCTCATTCTCTCTAGTTCTCTCAGTCCATTCTCCTTTTCTGGTTTGTATCCAGTTTTCCCTGTATAAAGTTTTTCTGCTGACAAAGCTTGTAAGGAAGTTTTAATTCAGTACTACACAATATTGAAGTTGTTGAGGGTTTTGTATGCATAAAATTACAGAATCAGAGAGCTCTTATGAAACAAGAACTGTTATCTGTAGCACTAACTTGCATACTTGTCTATTTGTATGAACTGCTTTAAATATTATTATTTAAGTTACATACATACAGCAGAGTTCTTACAAAAGGCTGGTGCTTTAACAGGCAACTTTCTCTCCATGAAATCTGGTACAGGATGAGCAAAAGTCCATGTGCACCTGTCAGATGTAGGATGTAAGTTGTAGTAGAAGTCATAGTGAATGAAAGTGCAGTACTAGCGGTTACAATAAATGTTGGAAGTGACTGCATAACTGTGTGGTAGAGTTCACCTATAACACCTACTGTGTTTGATATTTGGGACTTTTCCGCTTATAGTACATTGCAGCACCCGTCTTGTAGAGGTGCGTGGGGACTCTTTGCTGACTCTGTATAAATCAACCATTATCGCAGACCTTTCGATAATCGTCATCCTAAGATAGGATTAGAGATAACCCTTGAAACCCTTGAAAGTATTGTGTGTGTTTAATGTTGTAACAGACCGTCCTGGGTTCGAGGCTGAAGGCCCCAGGCCTGGAACGAGGCTGGGTTATTAGGCTATGGTGTGAGGGTCGCTCGTCCCCACCCACGTATCTATATGTAGCGTTAGAGTGAAAAAAACAGAGGGCGAAATTCTGTGGTAAATCCAATGATATTTACGCATTTAACCCGCGAATTCTATTTGATTAAACTAGAGAGGGGTAGAGGCAATAAGATGGTAGTGAGGAGGGAGGGAAGATTCTTGATACTTCAACATACAAAGAAGTTATTTTCGGCACGAAGACGCGCGTTAGTTGATTTATAAACAGCGTATGAAGCAAACATGAGCTGCATGTGCTGCAAGAAATAATTTGTGCGGTAAGAGGGAAGTCGGTCTTTGTTCGCTGTCAGAAGTAGTTCGGTGATAGCAACGGCGTGCAGTATTTGAAAGAATTACCGTGGGAATGATGACACGCACATAAACCACCTAAATGGTTACTAAACAAATCAGTTATGTTGCTCTGTGTGTGTGTGTGTGTGTGTGTGTGTGTGTGTGTGTGTGTGTAGTGCGTGAGTGTGTGAAACGTTAGTGTGGATCAACAATTGCCGAGGCTGTATGACCCGTACATTTCCTGGCGGGGGGGGGGGGATGTCTAAAGTTTGCTGAGCGAAATTCATAATATCTTAATAATTGTGAGAGGGCGGTTAAAATGTCTTGAACTGTGTCTGGTGTCCAGCATAGATGTGCTGTGATGTTCTCCATATATTCTTATCACAGAGAACAATTTGTCTGCAGAAGACAGGTCAGTGAGCTGTTAACCACTGCATGTGTACATAGTATTCTTGATAAATGAATACATTTAAAATGTTACAGAATGATTCCCTTGAATCTTTAAATACTTGACACGAAAAGCAGGTAGATAACTGAAAATGAAGTGTAAGAATAAAGCCCTTCGCAGTACGTCTGCTTGAGGCTGAAATTCTATCAGCTGAGAAACTAGTACTTGGAGCGTCCCTGATGCTGTGTTCTTTGCGTCAGATGTGTGTTCGGGCTTCAAGATTGTCATTAATTTGTTTGTATATTAACTTGGCCAGAGTTGTGGATTGCAGTGACGGAAACGTAATAGGATTGTGAACAAACATAGTCGAACTCGGTTATAACGTCACGAAAGGGACTGAATATTTTGTGTCTTTATAAACGGGTGTCGTTATAACCGAGGAGTATAATGTTATGGTTAACAGTGACGAATTAATTCATACCGCAGAAAATCTGACGCTGTTGGCGAGCTGTCGTATAAAGCGATGTCGCCATAAGCGGGTTCGACTGTACTTTTTAAGTGTGACATACCCTTGTGATATAAATATACAAAGGCAAGGAGAGTGTTGTCAATCACAACAGCCATCGCACAGTGATTATTTGAAATTTATTACGCTACATGTTTCGGCTCAGCCAGAAGTGAATAAGTCTTTAAATATTAAAGTTATTAATTTTTAATACAAAAATGACAGAACTGGGTATTTACAAGGCCGCTGTCTCTACGTGCTTCCCCAGAGTGTATCACAGAGTATGTACGTGCCTGTGTGTGCTACTTTGAACCTCCTGAGTTAGGCAAAGCCATCTAAATAGTGCTCTCAGTTTCATTCAGTTTACCTTTTCCGTCTCTCTTCTCTGTGTTATTTTCTAAGTGTTCTCACATTTAGACCTTATTTTCGCTACATTACATACATGACCTCTGTTTGCATAGACGTGTTATTTACATTAATTGGCTTTTGGTGGCAAATGGTAATTAGCAATTAGGTAATTGCTGTACAAACAGACACCGAACGTGGAGTATTTTAGGTGTGTGTGCAGACATTAACTTTGGCTTCGTCATAGAAGACTGAATATGTACTTTAGAGGACGGTTTTTAATTGAGGGATGGCAATTTGTGTTCATGAAGAAAGTGAACCTGGTAGGAGTATAATATTATTGCACGTGCTCCCTAATTGTAGGTTATAATTGTATGCTTTTTTTATTCTGTGCAGTTGTGTGCGTGGGTTAATAACTAATTTTTCTGTCAGTCAGCAATAACTGATGTGGATATTGTAGTTTACATATTTATGTCTGTCCAAATGGGTGCAAAATATCTTCTTTTACTTTCGAGGAATAACAGATTACAAACGTGCTGATAGGAAAACAAAGTCCTTAGGAAATTGTTTTGGTTTTAAAAAGGATTAAATAGGTGAAGGATATGAGGAAGTGTTCAGTGATTCGTTAACAGGGTTCTTAGCATTGTTAGGACTGTGATGCCTACGAGGGTACAGTGGGTTGGGCGTCTGGCCGGGATGAAAGGAGTGAGGAACTGTGGCGGGTAAGACGCTTTGGAAGCGGCCACTTTGAAGACTAAGAAGAAAGAGGCAAACATCAAAACAAACCAACAGTTATGCACACTGTGTGATGTAAGAACCAACTCCAAGAATATGCGTATTAAATACATTACAAATTCAAGATTTAAAATTTAAAATTTTCATCAGGAAGAGTCCAGAATGTTTCGAAAGGTAGCCCGTCGAAACATGTTGGACCCCTCCCGATGAAAATTTTAAATCTTGAAATTTTAATGTATTTAATACGCATAGTGTTGGAGCTGGTACTTACATCACACATTGAGTTACCAACACGGTGTGGAAAACATTAAAATATGCACACTATTCACAGTGACATATTGTATTAATCAATGTCAATGTGGATTTTATTGACACAATATATCACTGTGATTGGTGTGCATATTTGTTAGTTTGTCTTGATAGTCTATAATATGCACGGTATGCAACACGTAAAAGAGGCAAATAGTTTGTGTGGATAGGAGATCAGTGGAGCTAATGCAAGGCTCTGACCATTGGCCGGCTCAATGTTAGCGGTGCTGAAACTTCAGATTCTTTCACCAGTGTAATTTTTTTTGAGTGTAGATATACTTTAAATGCAGGCTCCGACTTTGTGTAATTTCTCACTGTTGAGACGTGTATGGTGTGGGAAGTGAGTGTAAATGTTCTGTGCTCCTTGTTGGCTTCAGAGCTATTCAGGACGTGGGAACGAGAAAGATAAAATGTATATGAAGGCTCAGACTTTCTGGGATGTTACACTGTGTTGACTGGTAAATAGGTGACGTTTCGGAGGATCGTATTGTCTTTCTAACGTCAGTGCCTGTTTGCCACTCAAAGTGGCTTAACATCCCAGAAGACTTGACGCTTCAGCGACAACACTGTGAGAACCTAACTTCGCATTGAACGTACTGTTGCCTGGAACATACACAGCTACTCTGAACATCCTTTCGACGTGTTTCAAAAGCAGGTATAAACCGTATCAGGCTTGTTTCGTCGTCATGGTTGTTCGTCCTTTCGACATGCTTGTTCACGTTAACCCCCACAGGTTTTACCTGATCTCGTTAGGTATATCTAGACTGAATGATGTACGATAAAAGTTTAGATAGTCATCTCCAACTAACTGAAACTTTCACTACCGCAAGGAAGGGGTTGGATATGACTTGTAGCCATTGTAACACATCGGACATCAGTAGCAGGAATAAGCTTATTAAAATAATGAATGTTTTGCGAACACAGTCGCAAGGGTACTGCCACCACCACCATCACCACACTACTACTACTACTACTACTACTACTACTACTACTACTACTACTACTCATGTTACAAGAGAAAAGTTGCATATTGCCGGCTTTTCTTCAAGTGCTGGTTAAGGGTATAGTTTCTTGTTCTCCGTTTTTCTGGGATATTGCACCATGTCACTGGGTGATTGCTGTCCGATGTTTCCAGACAGTGCATTGGTCCATTGGGAATTCGACCCATGAAGGTGAGACCACTACGCTGTCTCGAAGCGTTGGGCACCAATTATCCAGTGACGTGGCGCAATATTCCAGAAGGACGGAGACCTCAAATGCACCGCTGCGAAAGCCTGAAAACTCGCAAGTATAGCTTCCTGTGTGACTGGTCACCTCATGATTCATTAGCTTAATTATGTGTGGTGCGCTGACCAGAATCTGTTGAAAGAAAGCATTGTTTGCTTTGCGGAATTTCGGGTCCGTCAGAGCAAAAGCCTTATTTCCGTATCTGTTAAAAGTGAATTTTTTTACACTCTAACTGCAAGAAAATTTAGTAAACTTTAATGGGATTCGTATTGTGTAAAGTCATGCTTTCACTTAGTACTTGTGACATTTGGAATGCAATTTTATTGTCGGGTGTTTCCCTGTTGTGGGAAGGCCGTGCTGTAAACCCAAAGGGCATGGCAAGGCGTAGTATTAATTTTGACCATGGGAACGCTGTCCACGAATCCAGGTGGCTTCAATAATGAAATGAAATAATGGCAACTTGCCTGAAGGCAGTCCGTTATTTGATGTCAGTTCATGTACTCGAATCATAAATGGCCCAACTCGGGTTGAAGTTTTGCACTGCGTTTCGATATGAATGTGAATGTGAACAATTTACCTCGTTTGAAGTAACTAACTAACTAACTAACTAACTCCATGGAGCAGAGGCCTTCTTGAGAAGCTAACAGTTTCTCAGCTAGTCAAGAAATTCCCCGCATTTTATGGAACCCGAAAGTTCATTACCGCATTCACAAGAGCCCGCCACCTGTCCCTATCCTGAGCCAGATCAATCCAGTTCATGCCCTCCCATCCCACTTCCCGAATGTCCATCTTAATATTATCCTCCCATCCACGCCTGGGTCTCCCAAGTGGTCGCCTTCCCTCGGGTCTCCCCACCA
>BLKM01000137.1:1395096-1451827 GCA_013340265.1 Coptotermes formosanus
TGGTGGGGAGACCCGAGGGAAGGCGACCACTTGGGAGACCCAGGCGTAGATGGGAGGATAATATTAAGATGGACATTCGGGAAGTGGGATGGGAGGACATGAACTGGATTGATCTGGCTCAGGATAGGGACAGGTGGCGGGCTCTTGTGAATGCGGTAATGAACCTTCGGGTTCCATAAAATGCGGGGAATTTCTTGACTAGCTGATAAACTGTTAGCTTCTCAAGAAGGCCTCTGCTCCATGGAGTTAGTTAGTTAGTAAACCAAATTTGTTGACCCCCCCACTTAGGGGTTTGGCGGGGAACCAAAATTTTCTCACCACCTTTTCAACTCTTAGGCCTACATGTAACGTCGGACTTTGGTCATGGGAAGTACATGTAGCGCACGTTGCATTCAAGAATTTAGTTAGAATTTGTGAAGTTCATGAACTACTTGGTAGACGTAGCTGTATAAGAGAGTGATAATAAAATGAGTATTTAAAATAGCGTTTGCGGGTGTGGACTGAATCGGGCTAGAGTTCAGTGGTACCTGTTTTGAACACTGTCATGAAACTTCATGTTATTTGAAACATAGAAGGCTCTTTACCAGCTGGGTGATTATGATGCCTGTGAGACAGACTATGCTTTGAGTTGCATAAGTACAGTAAAGTTTATTCTTCCGGTACCTAATCTCGCACCATGAATATATATATGTATATGAAGAGTAGAGGTACCGCTTGTGTCATTTTTAGGTGTGTAGCGCCAATTAAAGTCCCCATGTCCATCCGTTCATCTTACGCGAGAATCGCTGTACGACTTATTGTGGAATTTTAATGTTGTGTAACGTTATACACAAAAAGTTAAAGTCGGACAAAAATGACGGTCGCTGTAAATGAAGACCCACAAACGCACGCATTTTGGTGCCCTTGTGCAACGTAAATAGATCTACCATTCATCCCACGCGAAAGCGAAAGTCTTGATTTCTTTTAGGCTATTGTGGAAGGAGGCGTGTTCCTTTCTTCTAATTTAGCGCGTTATTACAATACGACTTCGAGGCGCATATTGAATGTTGAATTGTCTTTTTGCGTATACAAAACGATGAATGGAGTTTCAATACTGATTGTTTATTTTTTCAGTATCGGTTACACTTTTCACGTCTCTCCAGTTTCAGTAAATATCCACTAAGATTCAGTAACTTGTCTTGTGTTCCCAGTTTACTTACCATTTGAAAGGCTAGTCGTACTCTTAATTACCTGTTTATAGTTCACGTGATTTCGGCTGTGATGTGGTTGCAGAATATGGAAAGACGCATTTCAAATATTAACGTACAGCAGTGCTTTGCTTCTGAATCATTTTGACGATATCATCAAAAGTCAACGTTCACAAGTTGAAAACCTGAAGGCAGTAACAGAAGGAAAAACAAGAAGAGTTATCCTATGTATGGATAAGACTTTGTGTATTTGTCAGTACTGCACTGGATGGAGGTGAATGACAGCACTCACGCTGCGGCTGATTTACCGCTAAGAGGGAGACCCGTATACACCTTTGATGGGTCCTAGAACGGACCCAGATAGAGGAGAGTGGTGAGAAGGAAAATTCCCTGATGTCACCGAAGATTGAAACCTGTCTTTCAGATATAGCCAGCTACTTAGCGATCGAGTTATCAAGTAGACAGTTGATTTATATGCGAATTAGATGAAATATTACAACATAAGTAGGCCTGTTACGTATGTTGGATCATGTTTATACGCCGTGGAATTCAGGCTGAAAATTTAATAGAAACCAAGAACAAAATAACATTTCGATAGGCTTTTTAAAGGTGATCAGATGAATTATTACCTTTGATCCTTCAGCGTATGAAATTGACTGGACCCATGAAACATCAGGAGTGTTGGTTGGTAGACGTGCAGGCGAGTATTGTGGTTATGGCGATTTTGGTGTGTGGTATGGCACATGTCGTTAAGAACAAAACGACAGTGACGGCCTATTATTTTGAACTTACGTGTCATGGGATGCGAATATCTGTTCAATGTGCTTACCATTTTTATTAATATGCAGTTAGTTTTCTTTAACATTTGCGGAGAGTCTTAAGTTGAGACTTGATATCTTGTCTTATACACAACACGGTGAATTCTGCCCTCATTCTAATTCCTGATGCTGAAGTAGCCGAAGACCCAAGTTCTGTTCGAAGAACGTAATGAATCAAAATCTGACAAGTGGAAAATTACAAGAAGGATTCTAAGGTGGGAGCGTGATTATATTCGACTCATTTCGTAGTAGAAAGAGAATATTTTCAGGCAAAGGATGTAGGAGCTGTCGTGACTTAATACAGTTTGTTGGTTGAAATTATTTCGAAACAAAGTGTTAGAAGTTTTGTGTCATAGGTAGGCTGTGGGTTTCTTGCTTGTCACTGAATACTTTATGCAGACTCGTGTTTGCCCTTCGCATAGAAAGACTCGAAGAATATCCTAGTGATAAGGTGGACTTTTTAAAAATATTCTGGCATCGAAAATCCTCACAGGAACTTCTAGGGCGTACGGCTTAAAGCGAAATCTATAAACCCAATTACAGCTGCATTGCTCCATAGCAACCGCTGATGTCTTCCGCTCTGCAGTAGTCTGTCCCGCGAGTCCCGCATTAACGCGGAATTGTGAGCCGCAGAGCGGACGACAGTTACTGAATGACGACCGACTGCACCGTTCGCTCTGCATTACTGAGTTACAGTTTAAAAAATAGCTCTCTCGTTGAGCTATTATAAAATAATCTTAGGCCATGTGCGTGTTATTATAATAAGATTTTGTCTTATCTCACGGGAAGTGACAGATCAAAAGTTCGATTCCTAGCAACGTCTTTCGTTGTAAAGCATCTTTGCCTATAAAATACAATTTTGGATTTTTGAACTACAGCAAAATTCCTGTAATCCATCATCCGATAATTCTGAGGTCCTGCTAATTCGGCACTCAGGGAGAGTAGACCCAATATTTTTACCAGAAAAAAGCTTAGTTACTGAAACAGGCAGATATCAGGGACGTGTTCTAAAAGACTTTCGAGAGTGTCTGTGCATCAACCGTTGTGGTATTTCTCATACTCTATCAAATTCTTCAGATACGAAGACTCCAGAAAACACAGAAGAGGACCCTCTTAATCCTGAACCATCAGATGAAGGAGATACCCAAACGGAATACTCCGCTGATTAGTTTTGTGCACCCAAAGTGTAGGAGCAATAAAAAAATTATCTGTAAGAACATAGGTCACTGTAGTTAGGAGTAGCAGTGTGCTTACTTGACTAAAATATACTGAACCGCCAGCTTCGAAAAATGTAGAGAATATTTTTACCAATTGATCGAGCTTCTCTTGTGAAAAAAGTACTGTGCTCCGTAGATTTAATTAGTTAAAGTCAGATACTTTGATCGTGTTGACTCAAGACGAGTTCTTGTATTACGTTTCGCAGTTTGCTTGGGATTTAATGTGGGTTATTCCTGAAAGAAGTTAGATAAACGAGTTTCAGTGGCTGATGTCTTTATACAGAAGAGAACATCCGGAATAAGAGACAAATTGTTGACCCATACTTTAAAGTATTAAGGACGTTTTGCATCAGCTATCCTGAAGGAGCAGTGTGATTTTGCTCAGCTTCTCCGTACTTTACCTCATAATATATATCACTAGATCCCTGTGTCGTGAGCTGTAGCGGTCTCGGTCACACCAGGCATAGTAACAGGTGGAAGCAGTCTTGTCCTTCGAATCCTTTGTATTTGTATCGCATCAGACGACATGTAATTACCTTCGTGTATAAAACAAAACGACAGCGCTGAGTTTTGCGTAACGCGCGCATTATGTAGAAACAGAACTGTATATAACATAATAAGTCTGCCTACCTTCCGTTCATATCTAAAGAACTACACACAATATTTCCCTCTGTTTCTCTGTCCGATTGACGTCATATAGTACCTGGCATAGAGAGATGGTCCGAGCTGTGCGTTGATCGCGTACACGTTTTCTGTGTTGAGCTGCCTATAATTATCTTGTGGCTTGTTTGTGTCAGTGTCTCACTGTTCTTCGGCCTGTTGCTTTCACTTCATTACACCTACATTTTTATTAGACGCGTTCGCAAAATCCCGAAAGACGACTATTACTTCGTCATGTCCGTCCGCATGGAACACCTGGGCTTCCACTCCGCGGGTATTCATACAATTTTATATTTTAGTATTATTCGAAAATGTGTCGAGAAAGTCCAAGTTTCATTAAAATCTGACAAGAATAACGGGCAGTTTGCATGAAGACCTAGGTACATTTGTGACAATATTTCGCTGAATTCTCCTTAGAATGAGAACTGTTTTAGACAAATATTTTAGAGAAAATCAGAATACACATTTTATGTTCAATAAGCTTTTCCAAAAATTGTGCCGTTTGTGAGATAGTGTGGGAAAATATGGTGAGCCAGACAGGCCACAGATGACAGTATAATAAGAACGCATGCGCACTGCATGCTGGTAACTAAGGCTACAGACATACACTCAGAATATGTAATACTTATTGCTTTTCTAAGGCGACATTGGTTACGCGAACGTGCCACGGTGTTACATAACACGTACAGTGCCTCTCTTGTTTTGTATTACTTTAGTTTATCTTTATTTAGGCAATACCTACCATAAGACTGACTCAAGCGGTGTGGCTTTTGTCGCTCGTGTTCTGGAGGTGCCATTTCGAATCTCGGACGGGACTCCGATAATGTCGAGTGAGACTTACGGTAGTTTTCCACTGTTCCTCTGGACGTGTGTTAGGATAGTACGACAAACTAGGTCACAGCCGCTCCATTCCATTTCGTTTACTGTCATTAACGCTGCATAGTCGGAAGAGCTGACAGCGTCGTTAAACTGTAAATGAAAGAGATCTTTTTTACAAGTTCATGTTCTTTTTAAATTCTAGGCTTGTAGTTTTGTTTTCAAGTTACGCTAAGTTCATTTAAGATACTGTGCTGAGGAGAATATTTGGACCTCAGAAAAGGAAAGTGGCGTGTAGCTGGAAAGTGTTACATAGTGAAGACCTTCATAATTTGTAGCCCTGTCTGCTGCTGAGCAAATATTGTTAGGATGATCAAATCAGGGACGATAATATCGGCGGGATGGAAGACGTTAGAAAGGAACGAAACATTCTGGTCAGGAGACCCGAAGGAAAGAGACCACGTGTTACGACCCAGGCATTGATGGGTAGATAGTATTGAAATGGATCCTAAAGCAGGAAAACAGCAGAATGTCGGGTAGATTAATTTGGCTTAAACAAGGACAAATGGTTGTCTATTTTGGCACGGTAGTGAACTTTATTTCATAAAAGGTGGGGAATTTATTGAGTTATGTTAGCTCAGTAAGAATGTGTCTTCTTCTTATGGGCTAGTTGGTTGGGTGCTTGTGTGCTTCACCTCCTTCCCCGAATTCTTTATAAGGATGAATGGGAATGCATGCAATACGCTTAAGTTAATGCTAGCTGTCTTACGGATGCGATTTCAGTTGAAAGTGTTCTTTTTTTGATGTTCAGACCGTGAGTAATGTCACTCTTATTTCATGAAGCATGTAGCTGGCACTTAATGCTATTGTGCTTTGTAACACAAACACATCAATGCATATTTACAAACATCCCATCTTAGTAATTCATCTATTCGTGCTAATGAAATGTATATCGACGAACGTTATCGAAATTAGCCACAGTCATATGCGGTTTAGCGAATTTGACAACGGTTTGCTAGTGAGCTGCTTTTACAGAAATATACATTAGCGTAATAAATAAGACGTCTTATGATAGGACAGCTCAGACACCAGAAAATAATGAATCCTTTCGTATTTGCCATTTTTAAACACGCAAAACATTACAAGAATTCGGAATATTTTATTGAGCCGTAATACATGTTAACACCCCTATAATTGAAGTGTATATAAATACTTGAATATCTTAAATACATAACTAACTAGAAGTAAATGAATCAGACTAGACAGCTTGTTGAGAAGTTCAGACTGAGAGTGAGGGTGCGTTCAAAGCAGCGTCTGTTTTCTAGATTCCACGTACTATATTCGTAGGTCGGTCCCATAATTACCTTTCATCAACGTACCTTGTTTGTTTGTTTTGATTTAATTGAAAACTGCCGCCCCTGAAACATATGAAGTACAGCCATGCAGGATTTACCCGGAGGCTCATCTGGTAATCACTCCCTGCTCCTACAACTGCCGCAACCCCAAAAACTCTCATTCATTAAAAAAAAAACAAAATGTAAAACATATCTACAAAAAAGTAATTACATGATGCAACCAAGCAGTAAATTGGATTTGTATTACGTGAAATGTAAATCAGCGAAATTAAGTGTTTTATTCAAATTTTCAAATAAAATATTAACATATTCCAAATGAAGTAATTGTTTTTACTACAATTTTCGTACCAACTGACAGTGTGGGTCATTACTTGTTATGAGATTGATTTGTTGCAATAAGGCGTATAAACAAGCTGGCTAAGAGTCGGATCTTCTGTGGAACACAGAAGTAAACTGAAATTAGATTAAACCGCTATTCATAGGAGTGTTTCCACAAAATAGGTAGGCCTACGTATGACTAAGTTACTCACCTGAGCATTCAAGTGTTCTGGGATGGTACTTCATGTCGATAGAGCGTAATGTCCCAGAAGATTTAAACTTTCAGCAAGACTGCTATGAGAGCCTGAAATATTGAAAGTTTGTTACCTGTTTCTAACTGCTCACGTATAGTTTCTGTAAGTATACTTTTACGTCTTTCCCTTATAGGAGTGTAGGCGGGCACATGAGTGTAATACCTATTGACAAACGCTTGAAAAAATGATTGAATTTTTACTGTTTGAAACATCGGTCTTCTCTGGGAAACTCAACGGTTGTAATTAAAACCCATACTTATAACAGAAAATTTATTACATGCTCGTAATCCGAAATGTTTGGTACGCTGGTCACATAGAATGATGAAATGAACGTGCAGTAAGGATATCGTGTTTGTTGGACTGTGTCCTCATATTCCATTTTGCAGACTGCTCAACGTATTTCGATGAAACTTGGTAGTGGAGTTCTCGAGCAATTTTAGTTCTTGTAGGCCTATGTATCTGCCAGACGTCTGCACTATTCACGAAGCTCAAATCAAATTGAACAGAATTAACGTAGAGGTAAGAACCTGGGCTTGTATTTGGTACATGCCTGGTTCGATTCTCGGCCGGGACATTGGCCATCCTGGTGAGTTATTACGTGGGTTTCCTCAGTTTCGAAGCAATTTGAGAAATAGTACCTCGATTACACCACGAACAGTTACTTCCAAATCCGTTCCACACATTCAAGTTCCCTATCTTTGGGCGCTATATGGTTTCCGATTCTGGCAGCGTAGTTTATGATCAAAAAAGAAGAAACTGATCTTCTTAGAAACGTATCGTTGGACTGCATTAAGAATTATTTATGATGCAAGGTACGAGCCTAATTGTTAGGACTATGGCTATGCATCGTTTGTTTGAACCAGCGATGTGGCGAAAGTGTAACACTGTTCGCTGTTTGACTCAGTTGTCGTCCAAACGATTGTGTCTGAGTGTAAAAATATATTTATGTCCACAGTAAATAAAGGTAATTGTCAATGAAGTACACAAAATTGCGAAGAATGCATTTGGGAAACACGTGCGTTCTACGTTGGGGTCGACAATACGACTGTTTTTGACCATCTGAATGAATAACTGTTAGTTCCTCAAGGAAGACATCGGCTTTATGACAGGCCCAACATGCGGTTAGTGTATGATCGTATTGACATAGACCCAAAAAATTTAGATCAGGGGTTGTCAAACTGCGTCATGCATTGCAGTCTATCCCGTCCACCGGCCCACCTTTGCAGGGATAACATGTTTTCACGATTTCACCTTCTTGCATTATCACAAATAATTTGCATCTTTGTTGCTGATATTGTTCTTCAAACGCATTTTGTCCCGACGACTTATTCACGAACATCGTGCCATTTATCATCGACTTTGCAAGAGATATGAATTTTCTTGCTGCTAAAATTCAGTCGCAATTCCCTCTTTAAAGTTAAGGTGGAATGCCAGTGTTTGCAATTCGTTACATTGCTGACTGTTTTGAATTACCGAATTTATAAGCTGTGTATATTTTAGCGCCTTTAAACTGTAACATTAAGGAAATGAATCTACACATATTTATGACAACATTGTTGTAATTGTGCAGTTACAGGTAAGAAGTGCGTATTTGTAAGGCTTCACTTCTTACTGTTAGATCAGTCGTACATTTTCAGCTAATATTTTGTTCCTAATTATTTCTAACCTTTTCTGAAGCTTTTGGAGAATTTTTCATAGCATGTGGATTCTAATAAAGATGGGACAAATTGGAGCGCAATATATTTGAGTGATTTTCCTGCTGTCAGACCACTGTAAAACATATATGTCCCACTTCTACTTCACTTCCTGATAAGGCGGTCGAGATTTACAAAAAGGTTGACAATACTTGATTTAGGTAATGGTTCTAAACAAACCTGGAACCAGAAAGAGATCCTTTTGAACCTGTGTTACACGAAATAGGGCTGCTGGGTTGGCATTTTTGGGGTCTGCAATTTCCTAATTTTTTTATAAGATAGATAACGCCTCATGTTTAAACCTTGTCTTGATTGCGTGTCATGTTTTCGCTTTCACATTTGAATCACGTAGAGGTCGAAATCGAGTTCCCGCTCTTAATCTTCCGGATTTTAGTACAGGAAATACTGGATTGTACCTTCATTTCTACTTTATACTCACATGAAAATAGATACAGTGCTGTCTGATGATTTCTTGTCTATCTTTTGACTGAAATGTCATATGTACTCGGTTCAAACCGATACAGCATCTATCTTATACTGGCATAATTTATCCTGTTGATGATGTGAATCCGTAGACCTCAACTGTGGATTCATGAAAGGGCAACAACTGCAGTAAATTTGGTTGCATCATGACTTCTTAGGATGTGCACATAAAGCATTCCATTGCATGCAGAATGTGATTAACTGCATAATCAATTCGCCAAAATACTACACTATTGGCGTACTTCATGTAACACGGATATCGATGGAATTAATTGGGCGTTAGAATGTCATTTTTAAGATTGGATGTACCCACATAGCGATAGCACAATATAACATAATTAAGGATATTGACTTGATATGCAATTACAGATTATCTTTAAATGCCTAGCAGATTGGGTGCCTGGTTAGAATGTTGGGCATGTCACAAGCTATCATGCCTGCCATCCTCGTGATTTTTCTGAGTCTTTCCCGAAGAATTTCGGCTGGGTCACAACCGCTTTCTTGCACTGCAGTTCATCCGCTGTCTTACCGTTAGACAGTTCGTAGTCTGAGATTCGGACAGCGCTGTAACGTAAAATAAATTGTGAGTAAATGAGTGAATATGTAAGAATTAGTGAATATATTATTAATATACAGTAACCGCGGAAAGATACGTACGGAAGGATAGGCGCAAAATAAATTAGCAAGAACACAGTGCAACTTCATGTGACCCGAGCAGAAGGTTTCGTAGGCCTACTTGCATAAACGTTAGGACTCTGCCTACAAGCACAAGAATTTACAATTTTTATTTTTTTTATGGCTGGACAGCCCTAGTGGGCCTAGGCCTTCCCATTGTTGAGGCTGCACGATCACACTCAGACACACCACACTCGGTAGGACTCCTCCGGACGAGTGATCAACTCGTCGCAGAGACCTCAACCTGACAACACACAACACTCACAAGAGACGCATGGGTTTGCGGCCGCTCGCTTGCTGGGACTGCGGGTTCGAATTACGCCGTGGGCATAAATTTCTGTGTTTTGTGAGTGTTGTGTGTTGTCAGGGAGAGGTCTCTGCGACGGGCTGATTACTCGTCCAGTGGAGTACTACTGATTGTGCTCGTCTCATTGTGTGATCAGTTGAAAAATTAACCCTCTACATCTGCAATGATTAGGTAGAAGGGTTTGAGTTAAAGTAAAAGAAATGTATGCTTAAAATTACAGATACAAATGTATAGCCTCAAAACGGAGGATGCATGTTTTAGTTTTCTGTTAACTTTCGAGAAGACAAATGTATACAGGGGTTTGACTGGAAAACCTAAAGGAAAGAGAATGCTCGGAAGAGTTAGGCCTATGTAGAAAGATAAAATGAAAACGAATCATAAACCAATTAAATGGGATAGCGTGGACGGGACTTGCCTGTTCAAGGTACGGACAAGTGGCGGGCTCTTTTGAACAGCAAAATGAACTTTCATTTTTCACAAATGTGAGTAATTTGTTGAAAAGTTGAGTGCTTATTAGTGTATTATGAAGGAGCTTCTCCATGCAGCTATTCCACTTTTATTTGGAATACATTATTGCCATCCATATGATTGTTTGGTGACAGCGGATTTTCAGATTAGCTTAAATGTGATTGGCTGATACAAAACGTAAATACTTCACAGCGCTTGTGCAACTTGCTTTCAAGCAGGGTAGGAACTGCAGTAAGTGACTTGATTGTGAATATATACGAACATTTTCATTCCTGAACGTAACACGCGTACATTTTATTGTGTATTTCATGTCGACGAGACCCACATATTCTATGTGTTGAATGATTTTGAAGACCAATCAAAGAAATCTAATCTTGCATGAGTGTGATAGTGTTATCTGACGGCGATGTGTGGAGCACCAAGGTTATAATTAAACCGAATTACACAAGCAGAGGGGTAAGAAGCATCAGTACACAAGTGGGTTTAGTCATAATTCAGTATGGTGGTGATGGTGATTGTGCTTGTGTTTTTGCACTTGACGGTAAAGCAAGTGAAGACTGACGAGATACGAGTAAAGTGTCCCAGTGTGTGTAATTGTCCAAACAGGACAGTGGCCATATGCAATAATCAGCGAATAGATGAGATAAGTCCAGACAGAGATAGTTTTGAAAGTAGTTTAGAGAAACTCGAATTCTCTGGAAATAAACTGACGTTGTTAGATGACGACACTCTCCTTGAATGGAAAGTATCTAACTTACGTTCTTTGAACCTTTCTGGTAACAGAATTGTGAACATCACAAGATATGCATTTCAAGGATTTGGGCAACTTGAGGATCTAGATCTCTCAAGAAACAACGTGTCGTCTATTCATTTTGAATCGTTTCTTTTTTTACCTAAATTGGCAGTTCTGCGGTTAGCGGGCAACAGACTTACTGAAATCCATCCAGTCACCTTCACTGAGCTCTTCCATCTCCGGCACCTGGATTTATCAAATAACATTATATCTGAAATCCACAGAGAAACGTTTTTCAACAATAGTGACCTTGAATGGCTGAGCTTGGCGAAAAACGAAATAAGTGAAATTGATCCACACGTCTTCCAGAACCAGAGAAAACTTTCGTACCTGGATCTGTCAGAAAACTTAATAACAAAAATTGAAGGAGAATTATTTTGCTACAACAGAAAACATGAAACATTGTTGTTGGCTAGCAACAATATTTCCGAATTTAATGCGTCGGCATTTCACAAAGGCAGTGAACTTTCTGACCTAGATGTATCGCGAAACAGAATCGAGGTACTTGAGAGTTTAACATTGCTTAGCTTGAAAAGTCTCAACGTTTCCAAGAACAGTTTACAAAGTCTTCGTTCAAGGAGTTTTAGCAACCTGAAGGACCTACGAAATCTTTCTCTAGCTCGGAACAACACACTCGAAATAAACGATGAAGCATTTTATGGGCTCGAGAAACTGGAGTACTTGGATCTGTCCAGCAACAATATTTCCGAATTTAATGCATCGGCATTTCACAAAGAGAGTGAACGTTCTGACCTAGATGTATCGCGAAACAGAATCGAGATACTCGGGAGTTTAACATTGCTTAGCTTGGAAAGTCTTGACATTTCCAATAACAGTTTACGAAGTCTTCGTTCAAGGAGTTTTAGCAACCTGAAGGACCTACGATATCTTTCGCTAGCTGGGAACAACATACTCGAAATAAATGATGAAGCATTTTATGGGCTTGAGAACCTGGAGTACTTGGATCTGTCCAGTAACAATATAACGGACATTAGTTCATCAGTGTTTCAGAATATGCTACACCAGATGTGAGTAAATATGTCGGACAGAGAGAGAGAGAGAGAGAGAGAGAGAGAGAGAGAGAGAGAGAGAGAGAGAGAGAGAGAATAGTGTCTCCGAGTTGGTGTCAACATTGATGAAGTAACAAAATATATCCGTTTTGTTGTAAAGAGTATTGTTATTTAAATACCACATGTAATATCTGGATTAAATTTTGTGAATGAGGAGCCAGAGAATATGTAGGCATTTCGAGAATTTTAACAAATGTTTGAGACAGCGTATGGACTTATCAGTGTTCCTCACCACAGTGTCTGTAAGATATCAACTTGTAACGTAACATTAAGGTGTGCGGTTCAGCGACATATTTAATAAGGAAAGTTGCCTTTTTTATGGGGCGTAAATCTTATAATAGTAGTGGCGTAGCTGCTCCAGGAACTGGTGTTCTTATTTTTGAAGTATATCCTCTTCCAGCACCTGTGATAAATGTTGTCTCTCTTATTGCACATGTTGTTTGCAAACCCGAAGCTGATACGTAGTGCGCGAAGAAATTGGATTTTCGAAAATACTGCTGGTGATAATGTACAGTTTCTTTTGTTCCCTTCTGCTGCCCAGCGCCTGTCTGTGTTTATGAGGTATGACAATTTCCCAACAGATTTTATCGTGCTGTTGTATGCGTGTTATATTGGTGCGTTTTATTTGTAGAAGTACGAGGATAAATTGAATTTGTTCATACTTTACAGCCAGACTGTTGAAAAGACAAGAGCGTTTGCAAATTATTTAATGCCTACTAATGGTAACAAAATTTTCCATTCGAATCAGAAAGAAGCGCAAATTTCAGTCTAAAATATCGAAATATTTTTCTCAACGGAATTATCTTTCGCGATTTTTTTTCCGGCAAAGGAGCAGACGAAATTATTTGGAAGATACAATTTTTGAATAAATGAAGATACTCTCCTTTGTAAGGCGTAGTATACACTCTGTGTGAAGGAGAACGTTAATATAAAACTAAATCGAATTCAGAATTTTTGTGGCATTGTCAACGTAAAGAACTAGAGAAGTCCTTGAGAATAAGCGCCATAAATATACTGATATTTGGATCCGAATTTTGGAAGTCAAAGGTAGCAGGGAAGCCTGAATATGGAATTCGGAAGCTAATTTACCAATTTGAGCAGATGTAGAAGGTGTAAGGGACTCCAGATAAAAGAGCGTCGGAAATAGTTTTAATCCTTGCAATGAGGCCTGTCCAGAAATGATATACGAAAAGGACCATGCAATATGGTTTGTGTAATTTAAAATATTAGATTACACAAATTAGAAGTTCACAAAAGAACAGCCTGATGTGATTAATCTCGCTACATGTTGTGTACAAAGAGACGAATAAATATCGTAAGGTGTTTCATCCCTCGTGTGTTTTCAGTCAATCAAACCAATGAATAATCGGCAAAACAACATATATTGTAAATAATATCAACACCCACATGTTCCGTCTATATTATTAGCCATTATCGAGCTGTATAAAATAAAATAAAATAAAATAAAATAAAAAGGCGCTCACATACCAGCGCAAAATGTAAGGAATCTCAGAGTCTACAGTGAATTCATCACAATCAGTATAAGATGTGTGATCTGAAATGAAAGGTATTTTATAGGACATACAAGGGATATAGATACGGAGGCATTTCATTGTAGCTGTGTGTGTAGGTTAAAAAGGCTTGTAAGTAAAAATAGTTACACTGGAACCCGGTTATAACGACATCGGTTGAAGCGGCACCTCGCATGTAGCGTCGCATGTCCTGTGGTACCAATTAATTCCTCACTGTTAACCATAACATTATACATTTCGGTTTGGACGACACCCGTTTATAACGACACAAAGTATTCAGTCCCTTTCATGATGTTATAACCGAGTTCGACTGTACTATGCAGGCGCTGTTTTGGATGATGTAATCTAAAAGGATGATTTGTGAACGTTGTCTTATTTGGGTTCTTGCGGTGAACTTGTTACATTATTTTGGAATGAATTTTGAATAACTCGAGTTTAATTGGAGGGTGTATAAACATTGAGCAGGCTTTTGGGAATTTTGTCTGTAGTTGTAGAAGTAAGCTCAGTACTTGTGTATGTGGCTATAATATTGTTGATTTCAAAGAAGTTATGATTGATCTTATGAGATGTGTTTCACTGCGTCTTGTATTTCCGAAGTCTGGAGGCCTAATACCATAATATTTCTGTTACTTCGCGTAACTGTAGCTTTATTTCGGGGGAGGATGTTACCGGAATTTCAAGTTAGAGCCCTGAACTGACCTTTATAGAAATTATCTGTCCTACAGTCTTAAAAATTCGGGGAGATAATTAGAAAAATGATATTTAGAAATTCGCAAAAGTTAGTTTAGGAGTCGGGAAACACAGAGCAGGTGAGTGCGGCATTCACTCTCGAGACCCGGGGTGGTGTCGAGCATCTGTTAGCTGTCAAGCTTGTATGGGTTTTGGAACTCGGCTTTTGTTAGTGAAACTCGAGACCTGACAGCTTTTGCAGTAATAATTCCTCGAGTGGGAAGTGACAGGGGTTCAAGCCCCAGAGCGTTCGTTTATCGCATATTTGGGGTTTTCTGGGTTAAAACAGAATATTCCAGCGCGAAGTTCTTTCTAGCCGATCAAGTTCAGGTTTTCTAACAGTCGGCCTGTCGGGGACTCCAGAACTTACATTTCGACTAACAGGAATTAAGTTAGTTGGGAGAAACGTTGAACTGCGCGAGTGGAGCTATGAAGGGTGTTTGTATACGCTCATCACTCGTTTAGATTCTTAAACAGAGTCGGACGTTTTTGTCAGACTCTCCTCATTTTCGGAAGCTTTTGAGACTAAAATTTAATTAGAAATTACTACGCGCCCAAGCTGAGTGCATAAAGTCGTGAAATGGAAACATTACCTTTAGTGAAACAGTGAGCTACTATTCATCTGAAATTGGGATTAATTTAGTAGTATGAGGACATGGAGAATTGTCCATAAGATGTTCGTTTCGTAGTCCTTCCCTCTCCTACCTGCGTGTTCCCAGTTGGTGTAGAGGGTTTTTATTTTCGCTTAATAACACTCAGACGCACACCACAGTCGGTAGGACTCCTCTGGACGAGGGATTGGCAGGTAGCAGAGACCCATACCTGACAACACAAACACTCACAAGAGACAAACATCCCTGCCGCCGGTGGGATTCGAACCCACGATCCCAGCAAGCGCTCGGCCGCAGACCTACGCCTTAGACCGCGCGGCCACAGGGCTCGGCGTCCATAAGATGTGACTGCTACAAATTCCGGTGCTTTTGATATTAAAATTGTGTTAATTGGGTTTATCTCGATGCACGTATTAATTACTTTGTCTTTGTAACGTTTTCTTGGTGATATTATATGAAGAAAAGTAAATCCGTGCGTTTCATTTACTGTGTGGATGAACAGTTTGCTGCCATACGCTCGTGCTGTAGATATCCACACGTAATAACCCCATGAGAAAAGATGGCAAGCTGTGCCGGAATTGAAAAAGAACATACCAGATTCCTTGTCCAGTAGTTACCTTATACAGCACTCCGTCTTTTTTATGTATCCTGCAACCTTTCTGACCTTACCAATTAAACAGGGGAGGCGATCCAAAAGAGTGTTTGTCTCCATGCGACGAGATCCCGTGGAGACAATTCATTAGTCAAGACAACTTCAAAGTAAGAATGGAATCAGGGTAGACGGAGGTTACCACCTGAGAACGGACGGTAGCTGTGACGTTGACAGAATTGCAAAGAACTCTTTCACAAGTAGTATATTCTGTTATGGGTTTAAACATAGGCCAGCCGAATAACTGTCAACTGATCAAGGAATACTTCATTTCTAGACAGGCCACACATTAAGTTGGTACAAAATTATATTGACGTAGATCCGAAGAATTGAGGTAATGGTTCTAAAGAAATACGGAACACGAAGCAGGTCACTCTAGTACGAGTATATACTTATTCAGCAACTCTTTCAAAAAAAATTAGAATAAAATAAACCTTTGTAAAAAAAACTTTAAGCACGTCCAGACATGTTTCAGTGTGTGAACTACACCATCCTCAGGGGAACACTGAACACTAAACAAATGAAATACACAAGCTCGGGTTAAAATTGTTAGCACATCACTTTAAGAGGCCGTACGGTGAGATAATATGTCAGTTCTTGATGTGTTAAAAGTTATTCAATTTGCGAAAACCAAACAGGCATAAACGATATATGAATACAAGAACACTAAAGATTCATCGTCCTTACCTCTTCTACCTACCCACAGTAATTGCCGAGGTTGTTTATTTTCACTCGATCACACTGAGACACACACCACAGTCGGCAGGACTCCTCTGGACGAGGGATCGACCCGTCGCAGAGACCTCTACCTGACAACACACAACACTCACAAGAGACAAACATCCATGCCCCCGGTGGGATTCGAACCCACGATCCCAGCAAGCGCTCGGCCGCAGACCTACGCCTTAGACTGCGAGGCCACTGGTATCGGCGAACACTAAAGAAAAAAGTTTTAAAAACGAACACAGCTGTCAGATTCAGTAAGACCTGTTTACTTCTCCATGAGATGACAAAAAACGCAAATATCCAAATGAAATGAACAACTTTTAACACATCAAGAACTGACATTTTACTTCACCGTACGGCCTCTTAAAGTGATGTGCTAACAATTTTAACCCGAGCTTGTGTACTTTCTTTGTTTAGTGTTCAGTGTTTCCCTGAGGATGGTGTAGTTCACACACTGAAACATGTCGGGACGTGCTTAAAGTATTTTTTACAAAGGTTTATTTTTTCTAATTCTTGTGCACGAGCTGTTGGATAAATGCATACTGTTGTGATGTTACGTGCACGGAATGGACAATATTAAATTTACGAAGCACATAATTTCGAAATGTAGTCACACAGAACAGGTCGACAACAGTATCACTTTGTGTGGTCTGTTAGTTCGTACTCGTTTCGGTAAAACAAAGAACGCGTCATTTTTGGACCTGGTCTGTCCGTCTGTCAGTCTTTCGGTGTTACGTTCACAGTAAGGTCACATAGCTGTCGAAACGGAGGTAATGATGTACTTCTCACAGTTCGTACAGGAATTATTGGATTGCTCTTTCATTTATAGGCCAGCTGTTATTTTCACACGCATAGAGGTGTAGTGCTGTCTTGTGTTTCCTCAGATATGCTGTAACTGAGATAGCATAAAAGCTTTGCAATTTGAATACACAAAATGGCCATTTTTGGCATAATTTAGCCTCTTCGTGATTTAAGTCAATACTTTTCGAACATCAGTTCATGAAAAGGCAACAGTCGCAGTAAGATCGGGTGCTTAATTACCTGTACTGTGTGAACAGACACAACTCCAGTGCGAAGAGAATGTCAATAATTACCTCGTTGTTTGTGCAACTAGACCACTCCAATGCACACAGAATGTCAATATTTACCCCGTAGTGTGTGCACAAACATCACCTGAGTGCACACAACATATCTATAATTACCTTGTAGTGTGTGCACGTTCGCCATTGGATTGCACACAGAATGTCAGTAATTACCTCGCACTAGCCTTGAATTCAGGCTTCCCCCGCGACTTTGATGTGAACTGCTTCCTTCTGGGATATTACCCGGCGTCGTGTGGTAATTGTTTACCAACGTTTCGGGACAACTTGTCAGTCCCATCTGCAAGGGTCAAGAGTCCGATAAGGAAAGAAAGCCAGTCACCTGTACCGTAGATTCTAAAGGGAAGGTGTGCCGGGATGGGGATCAGTAAGCGTGATGACAGCCAATAAGATTGAACCATGGTAAGGGAGGGGTGGATGAAGGGAACATATATAAAAAAAAAGTAAGAGTAAGCACTTACCTATATATTTTTTCCCCCCTTAATCTTACTTTTTTCACATGTGTGTTCTCTTCATCCACCCATCCCTTAACCTGATTCAATCCTATTGGCTGTCATCACGCTTACTGACCGCCACCCCGGCGCACCTTCCCTTTAGAATCTACGGTACAGGTGACTGGCTTTCTTTCCCTATCTGACTCTTGACCCTTGAATATGGGACCGACGCATTTCTCCGAAACGTCGGTAAACAATTACCACACGACGCCGTTTAATATCCCAGCAGGACGCAGTTCAAGTTACCTCGCATTGTGTGCATGGACACCACTCCCGTGCACTCAGAATGTCAATAATTACCTCGTGTTGTGTGCATGGACACTACACCGTTGCACACAGGATGTCAAAAATTACCTCGTAGTGTGTGCAGAGACACCCTCCATTGCACACAGAATGTCAATAGTTACACATCAGGTCATTAAAATACTGCACTGTTTGCATAATTTACGTAACATGTTTGTGTCTATTGTAGTGCTGTGAATAAATTACGCGTTAGACGTCATTTATGTGATGGGACGTATTGGAATAACTGTCGTACGTTATCACTTGGAAGTACACTTGATTTTTTATAGAAAAATATAAATTAAGGACAATGACATAGTCATTACTAGAGTCCTTTTACGAGTGAGTGCAGAGTATGTAAGGTTAAGCAGGGAAGTTTATGCATTTTATTTAGGAGGTGCCTGTTTCGATTTTCGGCCAGATGTCAGGCTGTCCTTAATGACAATTTCCATGATGTTCCTGAGTGCTTCCAGAAGAATGCCGAGGCAGTACTTCAGCTAAGCCACAACTACCTACCTATTGTGTCCGGTTGATTTACCAGTTGTCCTACCATTCGACTCTGAATAGTCTTAGATACCGACAGGAGCGTACGATGGGTCGTAGCTAAATGAATGAATATGAATTGTTGCAAATGTTTGTAAGAGAGAAGTGGGCATTTGTAGGAGTTAGCTTATATTTACGGCTTATAAATAGGGAACAGTAGTTACTGTTCCTGGACTGCTTAAACATTGGAGAAGAAGGCATTATGGTCTTTCGAATCGTCAGTAACCAGTCGTCCAACAACACACAGCGTCACACCACAGCAGGGCTGAATCCTCAGCAGCACCGCTGTGAAAACCTCAAATCTCGCAGATGTAACGCACGTTAGCAGATTAAAAGTGGATCTGTATGTGACTTGGGTACAATATTCTGCACGTGCGTAGGCATTAGAAATCTACCCAACTGTAGAAGCAGTTGACAACTGATATTATGTAAATAATGTTAAACGGTATCTCCAAAGAGCCTCACGTACAAATGTACGGATAGGGTTACTTATTAAAACTTCTAGCGATATAAACGTCTGATACAAAGTGTCCTTTTGTGTTAATTCACTTTATAGAAGAGCAGTGTATACAGAAATATAAAATAGAAATTAATTTTAACTGATATGTTGTATAAATGGATAACACTAAGTGTGTAAAATAGAAACTTATAATTGCGGGGTTTCGGTTAGAAAACCTGAGACAAAGGTACCGCGTGGAAGACCTAGGCGTAGCTGTGAGGAAGGAGTGGTGTGGTCTTGATTAATGTGGCTAATGACAGGGGCAGCTGGCAGGTGCTTTTGAACAGGGTGATGAACCATCGCGTTTCTTGAAGCCCTGGTTATGTTTTGACTGACATGTCTCCATTACTTGCTCAAGAAAGACTCGTGCGCATGGAGTTAGTTCAGTTTTCTTCCGAATCTGCAGTAGTCTTCGGTATATTTGTTATAAGGAAAGCGAAACTTGCGATTAGGTTATGTGTACCTGGCTGACAATAAACAAATCTGAACACGACACAGAACCTTTGAAAAATGTAGTGCCAGAGACATGACGGCACACGGAGTGGGTCGAGTTCGTTGCGCGTATATTAAGCACTTTTATTACCGTGTATATAAGGCTGTTAGGTAAAGTAATATATTCTGTGAAGACGAGACACATATCTCCTGCTTGGAATGATTCAGTGAAGACCATTCAAAGAAATCTAATCTTGCGTGAGTGTGATAGTGTTATCTGACGGCGATGTGTGGAGCACCAAGTTTATAATTAAAGTGAATTACAAAAGCAGAGGAGTAAGAAGCGTCAGTACACAAGTGGGTTTAGTCATAGTTTAGTATGGTGGTGATGGTGATTGTGCTTGTGTTTTTGCACTTGACGGTAAAGCAAGTGAAGACTGAAGAGATAAAGTGTCCCAGTGTGTGTGTGTGTCCAAACAGGACAGTGGCCGTATGCAGTAATCAGCAAATAGATGGGATAGCAGTAGGCAGAGATAGTTTCGAAAGTAGTTTAGAGAAACTCGACTTCTCTGGAAATAAAGTGACGTTGTTAGATGACTACACTCTCCCTACATGGAACGTATATAACTTACATTCTTTGAACCTTTCTGGTAACAGAATTGTGAACATCACAAGACATGCATTTCAAGGATTTAATCAACTTGAGGATCTAGATCTCTCAAGAAACAACGTGTCTATTCATTTTGAATCGTTTCTTTTTTTACCTAAATTGGCAGTTCTGCGGTTAGCGGGCAACAGACTTACTGAAATCCATCCAGTCACCTTCACTGAGCTCTTCCATCTCCGGCACCTGGATTTATCGAATAACATTATATCTGAAATCCACAGAGAAACTTTTTTCAACAATAGTGACCTTGAATGGCTGAGCTTGGCGAAAAACGAAATAAGTGAAATTGGTCCACACGTCTTCCAGAACCAGCACAATCTTTCGTACCTGGATCTGTCAGAAAACTTAATAACAAAAATTGAAGGAGGATTATTTTACTACAACAGAAAACTTGAAACATTATTATTGGCTGGCAACGATATTACCGAATTTAATGCATTGGCATTTCACGAAGAGAGTGAACTTTCTGACCTAGATGTATCGCGAAACAGAATCGGGAAACTTGAGAGTTTAACATTGCTTAGCTTGAAAAGTCTCAACATTTCCAAGAACAGTTTACAAAGTCTTCGTTCAGGGAGTTTCAGCAATCTGACGGACCTACGAAGTCTTTCGCTAGCTGGGAACAACATACTCGAAATAAATGATGAAGCATTTTATGGGCTCGAGAAACTGGAACACTTGGATCTGTCCAGCAACAATATTACCTTCATTAGTTTTTCTGTGTTCCAGAATATGTTCCCGAGTGCAGAAATAAACGGGTCAAAAAAAATCGAATTGAATTTATCAAATAATAGAATACATTCTGTTAATTTTGGAGAGTGTCATCCTTGTAATACCACGTATAATATCTCGAGTACATTCTTCAAAATTGCGCTTTTAGATATGAGGCAAAATTGTTTAACCGTTCTTGATGACAGTTTGGTGAACTTGTTGAAGACGTCGGGAGCTTTAATAAATCATACAGGCAATCCATGTCCGTATGAATGTTCCTTGTCACAGGGTACTTACAAAGCAATAAACGGCACATCATTAAACTATGTGAGTCAAGGAGATATAAGAATAAAAATATGCAATCTTTCGGAACGTAACAACTGCAGTACGACTAAGGGATCTCGTTCACAGACCGATGGCAAAGAAGGGGATGACGGGGATAAGAATGAACCAAAGCAGTTTCTGCCAGATGTTGGAAATATGAATGAAACAAATAAGAATGGACCAAATCCGTTTCTGCCAGCAAATGATGGAAATAAGGATGAAACAGAGCCACTCGTGCAAGCAAATATTTTTATTTTTGGAATTTATGCAGCTTCGGTGTTTGTGTCAATTATCGTGGTTCTTGTTATTACACACGTTGTTGGCAAACCTGAGCCAGATGAATTCTGGTGGGAGGATGAATTGGCAAAACGGAATTATTGACAGCAACAGTGTTCAGTTCATTCCAGTTCCGTTTCCTGCCAAGAGTGTGTTGGTGTTCAGGAAGTGTACAATTTAAAGAACCAGTTCGAAAGTCTTGGCAGCAAGTGACAGTGCTGCTATAGTTTCGCCTGTTGATTCACAGGACCAAAATCCGGCTGTTTTTTGTCAAGTACTTCTTTTGATTTAATTTGATTTTTGTTACAATAGTTGGGCATTTTTTGTCAATAGTTGAGCATTTTTTGTCTAAGTACGGGGATATCGTAAATCTATTATTAATATGCATCAGGCTTGCGCGACATGTGGCCCACTGAAGCTCACTCTGCGGCCCGTGACGACTTTTGGAAATCATATTTATTTTCAAAAAAGCTGTGATTATTTGAAAGTTGAAAATTAAATGTTGCCGACAACAGAAAATTATAATTAAAAGTAAAATTGATTTTAAACATGTTTATTTTATTTAGTTATAAAATTCTGAATAATGTATCACCCTTCCCCCCGGAATCTACCCCTGCCATCTGCAGCTGATTTTTTTTTAGCATTATGGCCCTCGCCGCTTTCCTAGTCGTGTAGACCTGATATACAGCAATAGCTTTTGGAAAGTAAATAATGTGCTATGATGTCACGGCCCAGTGAAATATCGCTACATATTCCTGTCGAGGCTGTGAGAGGTAATGAAGTGGAAATTTCAATTTCAATTTTCAAAATAATCTTCTCATCGAAATTGTTTGTCATTTTTTTTTTCCTGAGAAGAATGAAACAAAATTACGCCAATGATGAAGTACTAGAATAAGTGAGGAATGCAGAGTTTTTAAGGCGTAGTGCACCCTGTGTGTGTGCGACGAGAAACGACCTTAGTAAGAAGCTGATTCCATTTCGAATGTGTCTTTGGAACTTCAAAGAAACAGCATTAAGGGAATTACAAAGGAACTGCTTCTTAAAGTGCTGTAGTATAAGAGCCATAAATATGTTGTTATTTGGATTCGAATGTTAGACGTTACAGAAAGAATGGGTGATCGAATACCGAATTCGGAAGCTAGTTTATCAGCTTAATCGCAGTGTAGTAAATGAGGGGGTGTCAGAGAAGAGAATGTAAGGAAGACTTTTACTTCCTGTAGGCCAAACCGATCAATCGAAGGTCGTAATCCGTGAAGTCCTGGAATTCTTACAGCAGCGATTTTGTAGAAGAGGCCAAATATTTTGCTGGACACGTTGAAGTTGCGTCATGAAATTTCCTTCCCATACAGCGCTTGGGTCAAGTCGAAAAGTTACCAGTGTTTGAATATTCACAGTCCTGATTTTTTCCCCTTCGATGTCATGTGACGGCCACCAAAAATATCCGTGAAGGGATCCATTGCGAACGGCTTAAAACATCCACTTCGATGAGACGATAGTACTGAAATATAATTTCGGAAAATAAGTTGCAGCAGGATTTGTAGGCAAAGTACAAAGCGGTGGATGAGACTGAAAAGTAAGAATCGCATATTATGAAAGCGATCACAGCGGTTAAATTTAGTGACATGATATGCCAAGACATTCTCCTTATTCTATACTTTATCTGTCGTCGAATTGTAATTAATTAAAGCGCAACAGTGCCCAATGACTGACAGTAGCTCGATCTAAGATGCCTAGCTGAGGGTCTCGTTTCAACACCTGAAGACGGAAGCAGAGCCTGCTTCTGAAGTATGGTGCTTTAATTAATTTTTGGTTGTGATTGGACGACGGACGAAATCGAAGAAAGGAGATTATCTCGGAATACAGCTCACCATCTTCACAACGCTATAGAATTGAACTTCTGACAACATGTTTTTGCAAAATAAGACTTAATGTCAGACTTCGTACGTTATTGAAAATAACATTGCTATAAGTCCATTCTCCTTTTCCTTTTGTAACAGGCTTTGCCATTGTTTGTCGTATCTAAAAAGACGCTAAGTCAGGGTTTGACTCTGGTAACTTCCACTTACATGAATTTATGGACGTTTCAAATTGTGCCACTGCGAAAATGCATGTAAAAGCGAGCAAGCCTAGCCTAGTTCAGTGCTCACGCCTCGCTTACGCAGCGTCATATAATGTAAACTCTGTAGGTGATGGCTCACTACATGTATTTCTGCTCAGTTTAGAAATGCTGTTGAGAACGTAGGCAATGTTATGCGAAGAAAGGAATTGAGTGTCATGAATGTAACGTTGATACTAAACGTACAGGCGATTGGATTCTTCATATGCAAATAACAAAGGTCTACGTATAACATAATAATATTATAAATATAACTATGTGTTGAAAGTTTCATAGTACGTATAAGTTGCAAATATTTTTTAAAGTTTATGGTCCTAAGAGGGTTGTGAGAGAAGAAGAGAATTAATACATTGATTTGGCTGTCAGTTTTATTAAAGATTGGCGCCCGGGAAGAAGGTAAGAGGACGAGGACGACATTAATCTTGATCTTACAGATCTTATGTTTGGACGATGTGGGAAAAAAGGAAACATTTCAGGATCGTGCAAAATGCCTGTTCTTATTAACAGCGCTGAATCTTCGAGACACACTACCAGAGTCTTAGTTGCTTCTTAAAAATAGGCGTTTGTGTTCTGTACGCCCATTTTCCTGTGTCGGAATATGGGTATTTTGTAGAATATTTACTTTGAGGTAAAAGGTAAAGCAATCCCATTACAGGTCTGAGGGTTCCAGGAGGTTGAGGCTCCCAGATTTCTAGACAATCGGCACATGAAAGTTGTAGGTTGTCAGCCATACGCACCGGCCGCTTTTACCCCCCCCAGGAAATATTCCTGATACTCATTTCTGTTAGAGGCTGAGTCGACCCCAGGGCCATAGTGCAATGGACAGGATTATGCCCATGAAAAAATCCAATGAGAACGCCGGGAATCGAACCCGCGACCTGCCGGTTTGTAGCGCAGTGCCTCAACCAACTGCGCCACCGCGCAAAAATAAAGGAATTTTTTTTTCAGGAAGACCTACGTACATTTGCAATACTGTCTTGCCAGTTACGTGACAGGTGCGTCTTTCACCCGATGTGAGTAAGAAACACGGCAGAGCATCACGTTCTGTAACATAATATCACACTTGATAACCAAAGAAGTCGTGACTGCAATAGGCTGCGTAGAAAGAGGGGTTTCATTAATTTTTATGCGCCTTCACAAAGACGTTGCGTGAACAGCTATTAGCTTTGTCATGTTTGTCCATCCATCTGCCGCATGCAACAGCGCGACTTCCACTGGACGGAGTTTTGTGAAATTTCATATTTTGGATTCTTACAAAATTTGTCGACACAATCCGATTATAGTTAAAATCAGGGAAAATGGGGACACTTCACATGAAGACGTACTTACTTATGTGATATCTCCTCGCGATCTGTCCTCATAATTGGAAGAGCCTATGGTCTGTCTCAAGTACAAGCTGGGCCCCAGGGAGAACATAATAATCGATGACAGTCGAGATTTAACTCTTTCTTTTTACCACGTAAGTACAACAAATGCATTATCTGTTCATTTACGAGGTATAGATTCTTATCGACTGTAAATCTGTTGCTTACGTAAGGAGAAAATTTGCAGTGTGTGATGAGTAAAACGTGGAAAGGCACATTTAAGATAGTTGCATCTTCAATGTTGTTCTTGAAAACAGTCACGAATTAAAATGGTAAGACAATAACAGAGCGCAAGTGTCAGCAACATTTACTCACTACAGACATTTTCTAACTTATTCGTACTGATTCCCATTATTAGTCCGTAAGCATCAGGACAGACATCCAGTCAGAGGCAGACATGCCCCTTCCAGTAAGGTCCTTCGGTACTGAACAAATTTGATCTATTGGGCGTGAGCTATGAGATGCCAGTCGACTGAACTCATAGTAAAAAGAGTAAAACAGCTGTTAGTCATTTTTATATAAATTTTTATTTATGAACGCTGTCAAAAAGTCTTGAATAAGTTTTACAACACATATGCTGCTGGAAGAACAAAGACTTAGATGCTGCTTTTTTTCGAATTGCTTTCTTTGAGCCGTTTAGTCACTTTAGAGAGCTTTGTCAAGTCCATTTCCGAAGGCTTAATGCAGTGTTTCCGAAAAAGGTTCCGCGGAACATCTTTAGGGGCTCAGCGAGAAATGGTGAAGGAAAAAAATAAAAATTTTGCGATGTGGCGAAATTTCCAAATATTCCTCGGAGCACCGCTGGGATTTTTATCCGGCATTTTGCAATACTAGAGTCATTTCCTTGCTGTACAACTGCTTCTGTTTTTTTTGGGTCAGTTCTTGTTTAATGTTATGTTGAGTTGTATTTCGCATTGCTACAGAGCCGCCTTACCGGTGGTATCAGAAAGGTGAGCGACGTAAGCTGACTTAGGTATATATACATATGAATGTACATACATAGTAGCTCTACAAATACATTTTTGACAACAATTTACCAGCAGTGGAACTGCGCTCCCCGCTTTCAACTTTTTCTGGCCTGTATACTTTTTACAGACTGGGGTTCCTCGGGATCTGGAAAGTCATTTTATGCGTGCCTCCGTGGAAAAAAATTTGGGGCAACAGTGGCGTAATGTCTGAGTATGACGACACTTAATTTCTTCCTTGTTGCAAGAAGAGCGAGAGAAGATACGTCTTGGTATTAGTGGTTGATGTGCTTCTGGAAACTGACAACTTTTCACAGTGTTCAAATGATGGTGTTAAAGAAGCCTAAAACGTTTTTCTGATTGTTGTATAAAAGTCCCTAGTTTAATTTTCCGAAGTTGGTCACTTTGATTATCTAAATAAGATAGCACTGCCATGGCGACATCGATTGTGTTTATTGCCCTCGTAACGGTTACCATTTATGTGTGAGGATAAGTCTTATGTGTTTAGCAGTCTGAGATAAAACTTATCGGCCGTTTCTCAAACTCACTATGTACAAACAGATAAAAGTGTACAGGCATACAAATTCACAGTAAAAATTGGCATGTCTGTACCTCTACAGTGTAGAAGATGACAGATTTTTATATTGACCGAAAATTTTAATTTGACTGGATTTCCACAGTTGTCGAAGGAATACATTTTATATATTTGCCTGTAAACATAAATTATTACTAAGTCTAACAATTATTGAGAATATCTCATCCGATATATACGACATTTTGTACAACATTCTTCTCTTAATTTCAATTCCTCATGCGAACCAAATGGTTAGGGGTCATCAACGTGGATTTCGATGTAACAGATCAACGGGATGCGACACGTAATGATTGGCTGGTCCCATTCCTCTCTACGTTACTAATGATCACATACCACGATCCTTCAGATCCTGAATAAAACGTAAGACTACAGTTGACGTGTAAATCAGGTACTTATAAACTTCCGGAAAACCTATGCTTGAATTTTGAGACAATGCGATATGTCCATTAAACTAATTAGACTAATCACATGTGTTCAGCAGCAGCCTGTATTAAGGTCAGTGTAGGTGACCACTTGTTCTAATAATTCTCCGTGTAGAAGGATCTAAAGAAAAGATATGGTTTGTAACTACTGCTGTTCAACTTTGCTTCAGAATGCCTCTTTAGGAAGGTCCAAGAAAACTAGGAGGATGTTGAAATGGATGGAACATATCAGCTTCTGCCCTTGGGTCATGAATATAATTTACTGGGCGGAAAAATACGTAAAGGGAAACCCACAAGGTCTATTAGACGACAAGTAGGTACAAGTAAATATCTGTCTTTCGTAACCACAGTACAGGAAAAATTGTAATGTAGAGACAGATAATGAATTATCTGAACATGAAACAGAGTTAAACTGTTTGAGAAAGATATTAACAAATAAAAATTTAATTTGCAAGGAAATTCAAACAGCATTACCGTCACGGAATATTTGGTACCTCTCAGTTCAGTATTTTTACCCTCAGTTGCACTCTCTAGAAAAGTAAAAATTGTAATGTACCAAGTTATAATGTTATTTGCTCCTCGTTTATTGGTGTGACACGTGGTCTGCCACATCAAGGAGAGAAGATAGGTTGGATATTTTTGAGAACAGAGGGCCAAGGAAATTATTTGGATATAACAGGGAGAAAGTGAAAGGAGGCTGGAGAAAACTGCTTAATGGAATTTATAACTTGCTCTGTACAGCAGTTATCAGGGTGATGAAAGAAAAGAGCATGTGATGGACAATGTACGGGAGGGATGAGAAGTTCATGCAGAATTTTTGCCGCAAAACCTGAAGGGAAGACAGCACTTGGCAAACCTAGACGTAGATGGAAGATAAAATTAGGAGGGCTCTTAAAGTAAATAACGTGAGAGGCCGGGAACTGTATTGATTTGACTCTGGATAGGGATCAGGTGTAGCAAAGTAAGTCGTCCTGCGTGGGTGTGGTGTCACAGTTTGTCTTTATTTCACCATTATTACTTACGTTTTGGATCTAGTCAATATTTAATATACATTTTAATGTGTAATAATGACAGCTGATTCTCAGAATCTTCCACTTCAAGCCTCCCCACATTATGGGCACCCTTACATTCCGCTCAAGGTAAGCTCAGCTCAGCGATTTTTGGTAGACCTACGTACTGTGAACAGCCTTTTCACACATGAGTGCAGTTAATTTTGCTTTAAACATTGTCAAAAACGTAATCAGTAAAGATATGATGGTAATTTCGCGACGTTTGGGTCAAATATTCTTTCGAAGTTTACCCGCGCTCGCTTCAGCTTTCCGTGACGACAGTGCGAGCGTTGGTATGAAAAAAATATGTTTAAATATAGGAAAGAATATTTTTCCTCACCGTTAGCTGATTGCGAGTGTACTCGGAGTGCAATTATCCTATCTTTCTTTGCTTGGAGGCCTTATCTAGTCAGTTTTACTGTGACATGTTCCCCAGTGTTAGTTCTGTATGAGTGTGATAAGTGACTGTTTTGCTTTCCTGTAAATTTAGTAATTTCACTGTGCTATATCCGTTTCGGGACTCAGTTTTGCATCAAATAATTGAAGATTTTTCAAGCTTGCATTTAATTGTTTTGTGTTGCAACTTAAAGGTGGTTTCTGTTTGTGCTTTAGTGATATCACGGGTAATTGAAGACCTTTGCACTCTGTGACAAGTGACGCAATTAATTAGTATCGGTAGATATGCAAATCATAGTGTGCAGTTTTATACTTCTTCATATCCACATAGTGGCGTATGGAACCATTGCACGCTACAGTCCAAGTCCGCGTGTCGCAAGAGACGCCGGTGAGAGCAGCAAGCTGTATGCACTGGATTTGTCTCATAATGACTTGTCTTATCTCTGCAATCGAACGTTTCTTCAACTGAAAGTCGTGGAAATTGTAAACCTCAGCCTGGCCAGCAATATAATTTGGTGCGTAGCGCAGCATGCGTTCCTAGGGCTGGCAGAGCTGGAAAGATTAGATCTTTCTCGTAATAATTTGACGCACATTCATCAGGATACTTTCAATCATAACCGGAAGTTACGCTGGTTATCGTTGGCTGACAACAAACTGTTCACACTACCTTCTGACAGAGTATTTATCTATGTGCGTTCGCTCAGGATTCTAGATTTGTCTGGTTGCAATGTGACTGACATTTCTCATCACATTTTTAGAGACATAAACAATATTAAACTTCTGAACATATCTCACAACCAAATACGCAATATCCAGCAAGGGGCTTTCCTTCTGTTGAAAGAACTTAGATGTTTAGACATAAGTTCCAACCATCTAACTACGTTACATAGTGATACTTACTTCAGTACTAGACACCTCAGTGATTATCTTCCAAGTGACAGCTCTGAGTCGTGTTTAGTGAGTGAGGCTCCATCANCTGACTTTACTTTTTGTCATTTTCTTTATAGGAGAAAGAATGTGTGGATGTGTTCCACTGATGCTTACCTTATTTTGCATTCTACGAAGGAGAGTTGTGGGTTATGACGTGAAATGCGCACGCTTACACTGACGAGAAAGTCGATCGGTATTCACGGAATTTGGTATGTATATTGTGCCACAGGAAAGGATCCCAACGCTGTACTCTCTGATTTTCTGTTGTCAGTAACACTAACATGGTGGACACGCGAACTTCTGAAGCCGGAGTGAGGGTGGCATCGCGTTAGTACACTCGAGGCCGTGAAGTGATGCATGTCAGTGGTTATTGACAAAATACACAAATTCAGTTGAGGTAATACTTTTGCATAATATAAAGTAACGGCGTAGCAGTCGTGCGAAGATATTCTTTATCAGCCGACTTGAAGAAAATATTGAATGCATCATTGGAATTTGTTACGCAAAATTTGTTATGAATATACATAGATGATAAACATATGTACACACTAACATAGGAAATGTTGTTTGTAATTTAATAAATACAAACGTGGCGGCGATGCGAAATTTTGGTTTGTGTCAAATACGTGTAACATACGGTATAAAAATTTGATCTTTAACGAAACATTTATTGACACATGTATGTGAGGGGAGATATTTATGTAGTAGGAAAGTAGTGTTAATGAGTTCTGCCTGCAAGTTATTTCCGCATGTTATTTTAAGACGCTGTCACTATCTCGGCCTGCAAGTTGTCTTCTGATAGGATGAGTCATGGATGATGGATTGGATAGGACTGGGTAGGGAGCGTCTGTAACATACTGAAAGCAATATTCCGGCATTTACCTGTAAGAACATATAAAAACCAATAAAATCTTCACACATCATAGCCAATAACTACGCAGAAATAGCAGTTGACAAATCAATAGAATAAACATGGGCGCAGGCTTTACTGGAAATAGGTGTAATCGAGCTGATAACGCACTGGGTGTTGTGTGTCAAATCCGATCAAATTTCTTAGTTGCTTTTCGCTTACATCTATGGAAGTAACTGGTAACATATGGGTTTGCCTGTACACTTTTGTTATTTTTATTACTAATGGCTAATATTTTTCTATTCTATTTGTTATCTTTTTCATGTTATAGCCACATCTAAGTTTGTAGTATATCTTGTAAAGTATTATGTTTTTAATTCCTCCCCTCTTACTTCCTGTAAACCTTCCACCGTCCTTTTCACTGCATTTTCCAACTTGCATTTTACTTTGTACAAAAACGTACCTAAATTTTTAAGTCTATAATCGTGTTGCAGCTGATTATTTTCTTTTCCGCTCTTTCGCCTTTATGCATAGCCCTTATTATCCAGAAATTTTTCTGTCCATCTCTGTGTCTCTTTACATTTTGGTAACATAGTATCACATTCTCTTCTTTACAGAGGGGGCATTTTCCTTTTTATGCAACTGAACTTATACTTCTTAGTTTCCAAATTCGCATATAAACCGTACTAACCCGATACTGTCACTCAAGTTACAATGATCTATATATATTTCTGTCCTCAATTCATGTTGCATATTCCAGTATCAGATTGGGAGATTTTTTCTTTCTTAAGGCGAGCCATCCCTGTTGTGGTTTGAGCCAATAAAAGCAACAAATAATCCTTCAACACGACATGTGTTGTAAAGAGTATCAGTGGCTACAGGTTTCGGCTACATTAATGGCCATCATGGGGCTGTACAGATGAAAATAAAAAAGTGCAGACATAGAACTGCAAAATGTAGTAACAGGTCTCAACTCTTACAATGAATTCTTACACAAAGTTACTGTAAAGTGTGTGATCTAAATAAAATGTATTGTATGTACATTTAAAAAGCATATATATATATATATATATATATATATATATATATAAAGGCAGTACAGTGTAGGTGGAAAACGTATGTAAGTAAAATAAGATATTATTAATGCTCGTTTACGTGGTAGGATCTAAAAGGACAATGGGTGAATATTGTCATTCTCGGGATGTTGGTGGTGCTTCGTTATAGTACTTTGAAATTGATTTTGAATAATGCGAGGTTATTTGATGGTGGTATAAACATTGGGGACGATTTTGGGGAATTTTATCTGTTGTTGTAGAATAAATCTGTGTTCTTCTCTGTATCACTATATAATATTGTTGATTTCAAAGACGTTAATGTGAGTAATCTTATGGGATTTGATTCAATGCATGGTGTGTTCCTAAATTTCATCAGTAATTTCCCATTCCCTTTTGACACCCCGTGTTTCAATCCCATATAACATCAGTGACCCACAAATCATTTCATATATATTTTCCAGTACTTTTACATTCATATTGCCTACTCTCCTTGAACATTTGTCGGTTATTCTTAATGTTTGTTTGCTTTCATTTTCTACTTTCTTTTTGTCTCTTTCCTTCTCCCGAACTTCCTAGCTTTACCAGTATATAGAGGAATAAGTTCTCTTATTACCTCCAGTCTTTGGCCGTATGTATACCAACGTTCACAGTTTTTCAGGGTTTATCCTTTTTTGAATAATATCTGATCGGTTTTATTAAAGTTTCATTTTAAATTCCACTTATTACCATATTTCACCGTCTGATCTATTCCTTTTTTTAAACCACTTGTGTTAAAGCACCCAGCTGCTAAGTCGTGGGCCAAGAATGATGCAGGTATCTTGATTTCCCACTACTGGTTGGTATGTTATTTCTGCACTAATAACGGATACAATGTCTATAAATTATTATAAGTTATCAGATAGTATTACAGCCTTGTCTGACACCAATATCTTGCTTCACTGGTTCAGTGACTTCATCATAGCTTCATTTTACACAGAACAATCTGCAATCCAACCTTCCTTTTATATATTGCACCGTTTTCTTACTGATCCCTTTCTTTCGCATTTTGTACCGCAGTATTTCTCGTTTTGGGGCACGGGGTGGCGCAGTTGGTTGAGGCAGTGCGCTACAAGCCGGAAGGTCGCGGGTACGGTTCCCGATAGAGTCACTAGAATTTTTCATTGGCTTAATCCTTCCAGCCGCAGTATGGCCCTGGGGTCGACTCAGCCCCTAACACAAATGAGTACCAGGGCTAATTCTTGGGGGGTAAAGGCGGCCGGTGCGCAGGGCTGACAACCTTACCACCTTCATGTGCCGATTGTCTGGTAATCTGGGAGCTTCAACCTCCTAGAACCCTAGGGGCCTGTCCAGGCATGTACAGGTATAGCTTTACTTTTTTTACTTGTCTGTTTATGGATTCGAATGCTTTTTATACATATATAAAGCACAATAAATACATTGCCTTTGTCTCTTAAGTGCCTGTCCGTTTTTGTTTTGATGACAAAATGTTATCTATGGTTATAATTTTTGTGATAAATCCTGCTTGGTACCTCGACAATATCTTATTATTCATTAACCAACCACTGAGTCTGGCGGCCAAAATACTGGAAAAGCATTTTCCTAAAACGGGCAGTAAAGACACTCCTCTGTAATTCTTAGGATCTCTTACTTTTCTTTTGCTTATGTATATTGGACCTTCTGTAGCCATTTTCCTCCCAATATTCTATTAAATCTATCCATAAAAATTCCCATTCCTCTTTTATTATTACAAAAATTTTCCAAATTTCTAACGGTATTCCGTCATCATTAGGGTAGTTATTTTTCATTGTCATTAAGTTCAGCTTAATTTATTTAATAAAAATATCTAATTCCTCGAGATATTGGGACCCCATAATTTCTGATTCTATCAGCAAGTTTCCTAGTTTATGTTTGTTAAAGAGTTTTTCTTGAAAATGTTTATCCCAAATTCTATGTTCCACTTCTTACCTCACTTTACTTTCCTTAACTATTTTTCAGGCTAATTGCTGCACCGTGAATACGAGTGGACAGTTACACGTTATTCCCAGTTTTCTGTTTCATGTAGGTAAATTCAAATGTAATGTGTATTACAAAACTATTGTTTTTGTTAGTACTGCTGGGAAATGCGCGGGAAAATTTGGGAACCTATTGCCCGTCCAACTGTTCCTGCAATACTTCTGAAGCTACGTGTGTCAATTCCCTTACTGAGTTTCCAGGTGACAGATTCCCCAAAACGTTGCTGAAACTTGATATTTCTGGAAACCGTATTACAGAGTTAGGTGCTCTCACCATCAGGCAATGGATGATTGTTTCGCTGAAAGAGCTGAACTTATCTAATAATTTGATAGATAAAATCGATGGAAAGTCGTTAATTGGGCAGAGTGGATTAGAGAAATTAGACTTATCTGGGAATAAAATTACCACGTTTCCACTAGCTACATTTGTGTACCCTCCACGTCTGCAGTGGCTGTCCCTGGCTAATAACGCAGAACTTCAAGTACCAGAGCACTCACCGTTGTTGGAAAGTGACAGTCTGGAAGTTCTTCATCTCGAATATTGTAACATAGATAAAATAAGGGTTACAAATTTGGAGAAGCTTAGGAATTTAAAGGAACTGTACTTATCTCATAATAAAATTAAAACTTTATCAACCGAAACAAAAGAAGATTTGGCTTTCTTCAAGAATATTGGGCTTCTGGATATAAGTCACAATAAGCTACAGGAACTGCTACGGGAAACAACGACTTTGCCAAAACATGAACAAGTGGCAGTGAGGAGCAGTGGATCAGGAGTGCTGTCTGAAGTGAGTCATACATGTAATTTTGTGAGGCACAGCCTTATGCACAAACACTGTAACTGATTTCCCAACAGGAAAATAGTAGGGTTTTTTTTTGTCACAAGAGCAGTTTTTGTGTCATAGCTACATAAAATTCTTTTCTTAACTATATAAAGAGCCCAAACATGTTTCGGCCCTTTGTAGGCATCTTCAGGTGGTGTCTATTTAAAAGCGCAGGAAGGTAGCACAACGGGATACCGACGGTGAAGAAAAACAGTGTGCTTTTCGGAATAATGAATTACATGCAGATTTGCAGGGTGAGAGGGAAGTCCCTGTTCACCTAAATTTAGCTGGTGTATCTCGCACAGTGAAATGGAAGAGTTTTCGCAAACAAGGTGAAAGGAGTATAAGCTTGTTTACATGACCGTGGTAGTCACGTCCAGCGTTTGTTTTAACCTGTGTACTTCACATTCTTTCCCTGCGACTTCCGCTTCGACCTCTTTTCCGACTGCCGACAGCTGTGCAGGAAATTTTCGCTCACCCTGCACGTTTTAGGGTGGTAAAGGAATATTTTACACTTAAGTATAAATTGAATTTAAGTCTCAGAGAATTATGAACAATTGTAAATTGAGACATTTGAAATTTACGTGGCGGTGAATATTAAAATTGTTAGCTGGTGAGATGTGACGTCATGCACTTTGGTAGATAGATGCAAAGTTTCGGAGTAACAGTCTGCCTCCAAACTCGATATACCCGAAAGATGGAGAAATCAGGTTTCTCCAAATCATGGTACATTCATAGGACACTATAATCTTCAGGTTACAACACGTCGATGTTGACCATGTTTCTAGATACACTATATCTGTGAACATCGTAAAGGATGGGTGTAGCGGTAAAGCTCTTGACTTAGTGGCTAGTTCATCTGCTATCCAGGGGCCTTCGTGGATTTCCTAGTCCAAGGAAAAAGCCGGAATATTTCCTGATCAGCCCACGATCGTTTTGTTCCAAATCCTTGCTGTTTGTCATTCATGGATTATCCAACCATGCGACGCTATGTACATATTCTGAGTTACCGACCGCTCGGAAAGGTGACAAAAGCAGACAAGTGTGGGCCGCTGCCTGGGAGCAAGTTTAAAATTTCTTTGACGTTGGGGAGTTACAACTTTCTTCTCAGTGATGTAACTTATAATGCTTTGAGTTTTACAAGGATGCTATTTAGAGTATACTCGTAAATTTGAGTATGTAATTCCATTTATATCCCCATTGAACTAAAAAAGCGGCGTAATGGATTGATAATTCTTTTCTTTATTCTCATATTTAAATACAGACTATTCTTCTATGAAGATGGATACATCAGGCTCCTTGCAAACGTTGTAAGCTACGAGTGCTTATCTACCGAAATGTGAGACGTCACATCCCAGTAGAACGTGCTTTGAGGTTTTACCACATTTTAATATGAGTTTTCTTTAACATTAAGAATTCTGTGTCACTGTGTTAAAGTTGTATGTTGTTATCAAATTATGACGCTGCGATTGTGCTTATAAGAGCGAACAGGTCTTCACTACTTCAGCTTTCATACTGGGATTTCGCGGCATATGGTGATTAATATTTAATAAAAGAAGTCAGAGTGATTGAATTTATTGTATTATTATACAAATTATACAAATAAATCTATATATAAACATATATCTTGTTTCTATGCCATCCATCTACCTGAGTTATTGTGCTTTCTGTAATTATTTTCTGGCGTTTCTGGTAACGAGGCTATTGAAATACTTTAATAATAATTTAATAAGATATGTCGTGGTAGTTACTGAATTTTTTTGAAGAGTAATTATATGTACTTATAATACATATCTTACACGCCGTCCATCCGCCTCACTTATTGTACTTTTTGCTCGTGACATGGCTCGTGCCAGCGTAATTTCAAAATAAGGAGATGCAGGAAGTGTCACTTACTTTAGTTTGCAAGCCTTTACTATACCATTTCCAAATGAAAATAGCCAGTAGTGTTTAAAATTAACGGGGCTAATTTTCGATTTAATTTCGGAATGATAAGCAAAGAAGTCCGTAATTCAATTAGATCGTGTACGTGTCTGAGTATTGTGAAAACATGTGAAGTGCCATTGTTTGTTTGTATATGTGTTTACATTTGTACGTAATCTGTAATACTAAAAGCAGTTTGTTCTAGATGTTGCGAACGCTCTTACATACCTTTATTTGCAAGATGACTTGGGCCTACATGTGCTAAACAGTAGTTTTCCTTGTTGTGGACGAGACAACGCTTATATGTTTCTAGTCTGGATTTTTTGGTGTTTCCTGTCGTCAGTAATGAAATCATGCTGGACATTTATGAAATGTTGTAGCTAACCAATCGCTGCGTTGTTTGTACCCTTCTGTGGAAGAATGCAAAAAAATGGAGATTTCTCATAGAAAGTTTACATTTAAAATGGGAAACAAAATTAAGTGCAGTGATGCAGGGTTTGAAGGGAGTGTTAGTCAATAACCACAACGCACTCTGTCGTCATAATGTGATGAATTGTCACTTCGAAAGTGCGAGATATCGATAGGTTTCTACCGTCAAAATACCTGAAACGCTACCTTGTGACTTTTACCTAAACTCTTAATGTCTCTAAAGCTGTATTGTATGGCATTTTACTGATGTTATCACATATGTTATCAACAGGAGGGCAAACACACTAGGCGTATAGGGGAAGCTATTTGTTAACACCTCTGTTCTGTTCGTCTTCAAAAGAGCGATATATCAGCGCCACTTATCGCTAAACTTGTGTCAAATTCCATCTAACGACTTTATGTTTAACTCGTTGGTTGTGGATAAGGCTGCAGACCAGCCCAGACCAGCCAAGACCAGTTACGCTGGCCAAACAACTACTTTCAACCCCAGACAAAACTACCAAATGCAAGCACTCGTGCAAACCCATGTAGTGCTGCATTTCTGTCCACACTGACATGTCTAACCAATATTTTATTTTACAATTCCTGGATACAGCGTTGCAGGAAAACACCTATTTTTATAGAGCTTTTAATAAAAAAATTTCATTCTTATTCATGTAATTTTTCAGTATTTTTGAAGCGGATATTTGTATATTGTAATATTTATCCTGCTGGGAAACTACAGTGGCAGAATAATTACTTGCAATACGGCTATTCCGTATTGAAACAGTTACTAGAATTCAAATCTGGATTATGATTTGTTTACTGTCCGTAGATCCGTCGTAGTAGAATGATGCAGAATATGTCATTCCGTGAATATACTGAAGTATAATGCCATGCAGATATTAAAATTTTGATTTGTACGGCTGTTTATAATCACCTGTTTGAAATTGTCCCATGTTGCCTAAAATGACAACGCAAATGCGCAAAGTATGTGTACGAGTATGAACTTGTAAATTGGCAGGCCAAGTTATACGTACTTCGTCAATTTTTTTTCTCATAATTCGTGTTAAAGTAGCGAATATTTTATTCTTAGTAGCAAATATCACAGCGTTTGTTTTGTCAGAGTTTTTAAATTTTATTTTGTATAAAGGATTTTGTTTCAATCGGCATGTTCATGATGAATGCAATTTTGAAACTAGGCGCTCTTAAGGTAGTATACGTATAATGATCGTGAAGTCATCAGCGTAGAGTTTTGAATTGTGAATTTAGGTAGGGGACTAGCATTTGTATTTGTATGAGTTGTGGTTGACGTTTTTAATATTCCACTTTATTGCCACTCTGGATTTATACCATAATAAAATTATTTCATCAGGAACAAGGTAATAATGACATTAGAGGACCGTAATAGCTTTATGAAATGTTCATTGTCGAATCGGACCATACTTCCTGTTCAGGCGTTTTCTTGATCGGCAAAGAATTGCCATGACTGGCGTATGACACGTTACGCTTCAGACAAAATGCGACAGGAATAGTCGTGTCTGGCCGTGGCTAATGCATTTGGGTCGCTGGCATTGATGTCTGTTATCAGAGTTCCAAACAGTCAGACTGGTCTAGTCAGCTTTGGCATATCCGCGTCCTAACAGAAAATTAACCCCTTGGCTGACTTCAAAACAGCGAGATATCGATAGACCTCAACGTTGAATGTATTCCATGCAGTATGTCGGAACTGATAATTTATGGATAGCAGCGGTGTCACATATGTATATTGAACTTGTGTTTCTAAATTACATGCTCTTGAACAAGGGTCTGGCATCTCTTGAAATAGCGGGGATATGGGGTGTACGAGTCAGGTAGACTAGTGGTTCCCAAACTGTTTGTTGCCCCAGACCGCCTGGAAATGACTGAGGGTCTTAGCGGACCTGTTGATGATTGCCTGTGTTTAATAACTGTGAATCGGATGCTAAAGTGTAGCAGCTGAAGTTATTTAAAATAAGGAAATTTAACCATGTAATATACAATAACAGACAAAAAAAACTACTATAATTACCAATCACTGTAGATTTTCTGATGCGAAGAATATACCTGTTCCGCAGACTGCCCGAATGACGATCGTGGACCACAATTTACGAACCGCTGTTGTACGCGAGTCACGCCTAGGGTGCATATGTTTGATTTGGGTTATGCGAATGAATTCTTTAGTTGTCTGTGGAAGTTACGATATTAAATTTTAAGTCTTACAGACTTAAAAAATTTTATATTCATAAATAAGGAAAATATAAAAGTTAAAAGTTTCTAAGAGCTCGCAGCCTCTCCGTATCCTGAAGCAGACGACTCCAGAACCTCCCATCCCATTGCTGTAAGATCAGTTTTAATATAATTTTTCCAACTGAGGCTAGGTCTTTCAGACAGTCTCTTTCATTCAAGGGTTTCCACCGAAATCCCCCATACATTTCTTGACCACCATAACAGCCATATACCCCGCCCAACTCATGTTCGTTTTTTTAATCTCCCCCAGCAATATTTGGCAAGTTGTACGAATCATGAAGCTCCTCATTTTGCAATTTTATCCAGCCTCCTGTTACTTTCTTCCTCTAAAGTCCAAGTGTCATCTCCAGCACCCAGTTGATGAACACCCTCAGCCTATGTTCTTCCCTTAATATAAGAGACCAAGTTTCACACCCACATGACACAATGGGAAAAATTATAGTTCTGTATGCTTTAATTTTCATATGTTTGTGTAGCAAACGGATGATTTCGCTTACGAAATCATGAAGTCTGTACGGTTATGGGACAAATTTTGCTACACTGTAGGAAGTATTGGCAACACTGGGCGCTACCAGTGATTCCCCGCGTGCTAGGTATCTTCTTTGTTCAAAGCAAGACTTCAGTACTCCGTGCGCCAGTGATGTGGTGAGACTGATGTTGTCGGAGCAGTGTAAATGTCTTTGTTCTCAAGTGTTAACGACAGGGGTGCACTATCAATTGCAGTATACTAAAGCCAAAGGGGCTTAGACATTGTTGTGTGCATGTACTGTTGTGTTTTACTTGCTATCACAAGTTTGTACATGACTAAGCTCGCCGCTCAGACATATTTGTCACGGCAGTGTGTTTTCTTTGTTATCAGTTCACCATAGGGGTGCAGATTGCATTATAGTGAAGCCGCAAGAGCTTATTTATGTGTTTACTGTCCATCAAACTACACTGTTCATTTACAGGTGATTTATTTGTGTGCAATACTGAACCGTATTACAAGTGTTACTTCTTCAGTTCAATTCCTTTGTCCTTACGACCACAAGGGTCGTCTGCGTATAACTGTATTCCATTATTCACCACAACATTAACAAACGCTGATTTTTATCAAAGGTAGATTGTGACTGTTCGATTATCAGAGTGTACCACAGTATTTTCATTAGACTTCAGTGTGTATAGTCGGTTTCTTTGTTGTACTATAATTGCATTATACAGCCCAGTAAATTTATTATACTGTATTGAACCAGCGCACCTAAATATCTAACTGGGGAAATAGGGGCACAAAGTCTTACCTCAGTTAGAACTGTGTTGTATGGACTCTACCGCCTAGCCCATGAGTATACACCCATACAAAGTCCTTTAGAACGTCTTGAGGCAGGATGATCATCAGATTTCAATGTAACATGGCAGATAATCATTATCACTGTCAGTATCGAGAAAAGGAAGCAAATTGTGATATACTGCTATGGTACAAATAAAGTTAACGATCCTTTAAGTGCCGATACTGTCAGTTTCTGTGATTGCCATTTTTCGCCCAGAAGCCCCACGTGGATTTCCATGGGTTTGAGCTTGGGTCGCCGTGGTGGCAGGCTGGCGACTGACCGCCTGAGCCATGGCAGTCGCAGGACTTCTCTGTGCACTATACAATACCACTGTGACTATGCCACGGAGCTTTTCGTTTATTTTTCTCGCGCGGCTGTTTTTAGAACCCACTACGTTATGACGGCTTTGCCAGTCACAATGTACACGGCTTGTTACGACGAAGTTAATACACTTTAGTAAATTTTGTTTCGAGCTCAATAGCCTCTCCGTTTATTGCTTTGTTTGTGCAAGTCCTTCCTTGTGTTGTGGGATTTCTAATATATCTTCTGATAAGCCATCCGTATGACGCACAGTTCCTTCAGTAATACGCTGCAATTTTTTTTTGCGACAAGAGCAGTACGAAGCTCGTAATGTGTCAAAGTAATCTTTACGAATTTTGTTGGAAAGAAGATCACCTTACATTAAATTTGAAGGGCCTGGAGTCGAAACTGATTTATTTATAGTAAATTGAAAAACACCGTTATACTACGTGGACCTTCAGAAATCACTTAGTCATCGAAACACTCCTCAAGTTATCGGAACAAATTAATGTTTTTGTCAATATTATGTACTACGTGCGGCTCTGTGTTACTAATTAAAGAGATTTCGAACCCTATAATCGTTGGCGAAAACGTACATATATTTATACATCTATATACACCGTCACTTTTTGTGTTACAAGGATTACGGGTACAATTCAATAACAGAATTTTCACTACTACTGTACTACAGCGAACTCGATTAAACGCTAATTTGCAGCGAATAATACAAAATACTAAATATCGGTTGTGTCTGTGTGCACAGACATATCGAACCAGTTTTGAGCCTACCTCTTGATGAACTGCAAATTACAAGGCGTCTGCGCTGTCCTGTTACCTGTTGCAGTGTATTCTGCATCCGCCGAAGCAACGGAGTAGTCACGCAGCCAGCGCGCGTTAGGCGATAGTCATATCGCAAATGGCTGCCGTAAAGGTATACAAGATTTGAAGTTTCGCTCAACAATGTGGTAATAGATTTTAGGCTTCTGTCTAATCGAACGTTGCTATTTATAATTTGTAATCATTGGGCCGTATTCACAGTTTGATTTGAAAAGTTTAAGGACACTAAAAGAATTTAAAGGGACCACCTGCGGCCTTCCCCTATGTCAGTTTGACATACCTGATTTATGGGATAAGATATCCAATCTTTATAGCAGATAAGGAACCTATATAAATGAGTTTCCGAAACGGAGGAGCAAGTACAGGATTCAAGTCTGTACTAAACTTTAGTTATTTCTTTGACTTTTGTCACGTGTACCGACAGCCGGTATGGAATCTAGAAGTGGCCAGTATTTGGAAAATGGCACCGTTGCTGCGGCGTGGCAAGTATCCACAAGTGACAAGTGATCGATATACCTGTCGTCGGGCGCTGGCTGACGTTGACGCATTAAGGAATGCTTTGCAGCAGGCAGTGGATTTTTTTGCTGTTCGCGACGATACATTATGCTGTTGGAGCATGTTGCCCTTCACCTTGTGTTTGCTCCGACACCGAAGCGAACTGCACGCACGCTCATCTGACAGAGTTCCCTGACGGCAGATTCGACAAACATTCGCTGAAGGTGGACTTCGCCTACAACAACATCAGTAGTGTTGGTACATACACTATCAGGAAGTGGATGATTATTTCTTTGAGACATCTGAATATATCCAACAATGTTATAAGTACACTAAGTGAGCGTTCTTTCATAGGTCAGAGTCGACTAGAGGTGGTGGACATTTCCAATAACGAACTTGAACATATACACGGTGACACTTTCACGCATGCCCCGTGTTTAAAGTGGTTATCCTTGGCAAATAATAAACTAAAAATTCCAGACAATACACTGTTCTTGCAAAATGCGAATTTAGAAGTTCTGCATCTAGAGAATTGTGGTTTGTATGGAATTTCACTTTCATCGTTCGTCGGCTTTGTTAAACTTACGGAATTATATTTGTCATATAACAAAATAAGGACTGTCGAAACGGGAAACTATACAATATCTCGTCCATTGACGAAGATTCGATACTTGGAACTCAGTCACAACAATCTTGCAGATATTCCACACGCTTTAACAGAACTACAGAGTCTTGAGGATGTTGATATGCGTTATAATGAACTGAGGAACTTAAGCGGTATTTTGTTCCTGGAAAGACATGTGAAGTGCCTAAACATTAGTAATAATCCGTGGAAATGTTCATGTGAAGAGTGTGACGTGGATAAGATATGTGGCAATATTAGTTATCAGGTTGACTTGTGTGAGGGATCAAGTGGATCTGAAAACTCAGTTCATTGCGTGTTTCAAAACGTCGCCTTCACCGTAAATGAATCGTCGACAAGAGAAGCTCTAGTAGCAGCAGGTTCACCTGAAACTGTACAGGAAACTACGTTCCGTACAGCCGTTTTTTTGCTTCTTGTTGTTATATGCGTTCTTTCTGCACTGTGTGTCTTTCTTTTTTTTGTGTGTGTGCAAGGATTTTACAAACCAAAGGGAAAATCCTATAGAAAAGTAGAATACTTATATCCGACAGTGTCATATTGCAGTGACAATGAAAGCCCTGAATTAACCCTTTAAAGACGAAGCGTATCTGTTTTATGTAATGACTCAGTGAGTACCGCGCTGTAAACACTCTCCACTTCGGTTATAAAAATCAGTCTCTGAGTGTTTTATAAGGCAAAAGTTGCTGTTTGTTCTGAGATCCGTACAAAACACATAAACGCATTGTGGGCACCACGTAGAATTTTTTAATGTTAAACCTGGTCGTATGTAAAGTTACCGCTAGGCTTTAAAAGGTTAAATTTACCTTTTAAGAGCTGTAATATATAATCTAATAGGTCTTTCAGAAAGTAATCTGTGGGGACGATTTAACGTTATAAAGCCTTTCTCTGCATGCTGTTGTATCCCGATTAGTGGCTTCTACTAGTCGTCGACGTATCATATATTTTGTTGCACTAGAAACTGGGCTCGAACCTCGAACTTAAAGGTAGGAGATGAAGACGTGATTGTCATGTAGTTTCTCGTACAACACAGTATAGCTGTTCACTCTAGTTTAATATCTAATAGTGGAGTGTTGCAAAACAGAACCAAAAGGTGGCGACTGACTAGAAACTGCTGACGACGTTGGCTCCGCGTTCGGTATTCGCAGTGCTGCTCTACTCTGTCTGATCTGCTCTAGTCGTGCGGTCGGTCTGGTCTCAAAACAGAATATGTCCCCTCGTCTTCCAGCAGTTTGGAGCAGTACCAAGTCCATAGCTCTCGGTCCTTGTACCACATGTGATTTGTACTCGGATGGTCTTTACAACTCAGCGCCTGCTGTAGCTGTACCTTAAATAACGACCCTGAGATCGATGTGGAGGAAGTACCTAGTTACAACACGTTGTACTGTAATGCATCAACAGACATGTGGCAAATAAAGCTTATAATATTAATCAAACCTGAGTATTCGTGCATGAATCCTTACTGTCCAATGGTATACTCATGAGTATGAGTATGAGGAAGTGTGGGTCGAGCCCTTACGGTCCCGATGCACCTAGGCCTTTTTAGCCGGCCCTTTGTGCCCCCTTTCTAGGCCCAAGTCATGAGAGCCCTGTCCTTCTAAGGAAGTACCACATTGCCCCCAGACTCAGACCTCAAATATCCTTAGGGTCCATGGAAAAGGATCCCAGATAAATGTGTCTGAGTGTCGCCAAGGCTTCACACTCACACAGACACATGGGCTGACGTTTCCTCCCCAGCCCCGCTATATCTTCCAAAGTCCCCAGAAAAGAAACCCCCTTCCAAGTTCCCCTTACGGAGCCCCTATATAGAGAAAGATCTTCCGTCTCCAGAGCCCTCTTTACATATCTTCCAAATTTCCCAGAAAAGGATCCCCCGCCAGGTTCCCTTCTCAGAGCCACATAGAAACAGACGCTCCGTTCCCAGAACCTTCCTCTATGTCTCTCGAAGATCCCAGCGAAAAAAGCCCCCCCCCCCAGGTTCCCCATCGGGGCCCCTATGGAGAAAGATGCTATCACCAGGGCCGTCTATACGTATCTCTCAAAGTTCCCAGTAAAGGAGCCTCCCTCCAAGTTCCCCATCGGGGCCGTACGGAGAGAGATGCCCATCACCTGGGCTTCTACACGTATCATTTAGAAAGCCTAATAAAGGAGCCCTCCTTCCAGGTTCCCCTCTCAGAACCCCCATAGAGAGGGCCGCTCCATCTCCAAAGCACGCATTTACTTGTCTCTCAAAGGCCCGGGAAAGGAGCCCCCGTCCTGGCTCCCCAGCGGGGCCCGCGTGGAAAGAGATGCCCGTTCATAGAGCCTTTATACACTCAGTTGATTCATTCATTCATTCACGTGGAAAGAAATACGGTCACCATCCGCCGAGCCCCACGCGGATGGAAGGCCTACATACAGTGGGGTGTGGCCTGGTTCCCCAAGGGGATCGTTTTGGACACTGCTGTTGACTACCCCAGTGCCATGCAGCCTTCGGCACGATACCTTCAACCTTGGCTTGGGTAGACCAGAGCCCCATTAGCCAGCAGGTATCGTGCTAACCCTTAACAGGTATCCACTCCACACCTGTTACCACCTCCCACGTGACCTAGGGTACAGATTGCCAGCATGTATCAGGGTGGTCCCCGTCAGGGCACCCCCCTCACACCTGTTAGTGTGTGTCAGGGCGGCCCCCTCTAGGGCACCCCCTTCACACCCATTACAATCTCCACATAGCCCTAAGGTACGGACGAGGGGTTGGATTTATGGGAGGCAACAGTATACTCATAGCGTCTGTGTAGCAACAATACAAGCATACAACGATGTAACTGGTCCCGATTTTGATGCTGCTCGTGATGTACTCAACATTGCTGTGACTCAGGCAATGGATATGTCTGTTACAACAGGGTAAGTGAGGATGTGTATATTCTCTTGTGGTTTTCCTGTTAATTAAAATTTTAAATCAAAGAGTTGCTTTCATCATGGTTTCAAGAAATGTCTCGTTTTTATGACAAATTTTATTCCTTTCATAAGCCAGTAGCAGCAACGGCAATATTGAAGCACGTTCGGATCTTGGCAATCTGGACACTTCCAAGTTCATCATATCATTAGTCGACGGGGTCATCTACTCGCTCTTTTTACAACTGTACATATTATAGAGTGGTATTACGGTTATTATGGCCCCTTTCTCGGAAGATCTTGTTACTGATTTGACTACGTTGATTTAGTTCTTACTAAGATTATTGGTCATACATAACACCAGAGTTGAGTTGAGTTGAGTTGAGTTGAGTTGTAGCAGCGGTAGTGAGTGGAAGGCTTTTTCAGCGGCGGTGTGGCAATGGGTATAGACAGTGAGCTGTACACGGCCAGAATGGGCCCCTTCTATGAAACACGCACTAGAATGAAATTAATAGGCAGTGAGAAAGTGGGCGGCACTAGTTGATCTATCAGTTTAATGACATCTGTGCTATTGGTGGTAGGGGCGTGGAGGTAAATTCCGGCTTACAAACTGAACTAGAACAGAGCGACCAAATCTTGACGCATGTCCAAAACCAAGAGGAGACAAAGACTATAAAACAGCTTCTGGAAGTTCACAATAATGAAAATGGGAGCGTGAAGGTGGAACGAAATAAATTGGTGCAAAACTAGAGAATCTGAGTGCAGCGATTGACGGACTGATCGCTGAATATTGACACAGTGACCAAGAAGTGAATAGGTGTTCCTTTTAAACCGCCAAGAAGCGTAAAGAAGACATGACATTTTTGGAAAAGAACTGGTTACAAATAAGTGAAGTGGTACTTAAAGGTAAGTTTATTACCAAAATATAGCGCTTGTTGATCAATATAAAACCAGTCGTACATGTTTCGGCTATTATTTATAGCCATCTGCGAGGAGCAACAATATATACTGAAAGATGTATACAGCGTTAGCACATAGCTGTGTCAAAGTCTAAATGGTAAAATGCAGTGTCATTAAAACACCATTGTATAGTATTGGCAATATACTTTAGGGTTATGTTAAAATTATATGAAAGTTATAGGGGATTGTTGTTAACATCTTGTGCATCCAGGTATCTTCGCATAGTAAATTCTTTCCAAATCTCTTCTTCTTCTTCTTCTTATTATTATTATAAAGCGGTACAACCTATACAAGGTTCTGGCTTGCTCAACCACTTTCTTCCATCTGTCTATTCTGTGCTACATTCTTCCAGTCACATACTTTAATGTTTTTTATATCTTCCAAAACGTCGTCTTCCCAACGTGTTTTAGGCCTTCCAACTGGTCTTTTCGACATGGGTTTCCACTTCTCGATCTTTTTAACATTATCATCATCATCAGCCATGTGTTCGACATGGCCTAACCACTTAATCTTTGCATTTTAATAAATCCAGTTATGTTTTGTCCTTTTATTACTTCATTAATTTCTTGATTAGTTTTAATCCTCCAGTTGTCATCATCTGATCTTATAGGACCAGATATTTTCCTCATGATCTTGCTTTCAAAGATCATCAGTTTATTTATCAGATTTCACTTAAGGACCCATGTTTCGCAGGCGTAGGTTACTGTTGGGCGAATTAACGTGTTATAAAGTTGTAACTTGACGTTTCGTGACATTAATTTCGATGTGAATAATTTTCTGTGAACATGGAATGCTCTATTACCCGCTACGAATCTTTCTTTAATTTCTTCCTGAATAGTGTTATCAGTGTTTACCATTGATCTCAAGTATTTAAATGAATTTACTTGTTCAAACTGTTCTTCTCCTGTATCTATATAGGTTGGCTGGATTGATTTCCTGGTACAATATAAATATTTGGTTTTACTGTTATTTACTATTAAGCCAACTTTTCTGCCTCATTTTAGAGTTTACAGAAGGCTTCAATTAAGATTTGTTTTGTTCTTCCAATTATTACAATATCATCTGCGTAAGCGCAAATCTGTTTTAGTCTTGTGGTTATGTTTCCTCGGACTTCTAAATTGTCCATTACTGAATTCAACACTACACTAAATAGTAAAGCCGATAGTGGGTCTCCCTGTCTAACTCCTGTTTTCGTCTCAAACCATTCAGAATAGCTGTTATTAACTTTCACCTTCATTTTGGTTTGTTGCATTGTTAGTTTTATTAGTTTGATCAATTTATTTGGAACGTTGTGTTTGATTAGACTGTTGTATATTACATCTCTATTAACTGTGTCAAAAGCTTGTGAAAATCCACAAATATGTTATGTAAGTCAATTTCATATTCATAGCATTTCTCATAAATCTGTCTCACGATAAAAATATTATCTATTGTTGATGTATTAGGTCTGAATCCCATTTGGTAATTTCCTATTTCTGGTTCAACTCTCTCACTTAACCTGTTATATAATAATATTGCAAAAATGTTGTATGTTATATTCGGTAGGGATATCCCTCTATAGTTGTTACATTGTTTACGATCCCCTTTTTTGTATATTGGGTATGGGATTCCTTCTGACCATTCGGGTGGTATTGTTTCTTGTTTCCAGATCTTCACTGTTAATTAATATATTTTCTGTTTTAGCGGGAAACCTCCATTTTTTATGAATTCCGGTAATATATCATCAGGACCAGCAGCTTTATTGGATTTCAAGTTTTTGATTATTTTGTTCATTTCTTCATATGTTGGCTCCTCTTGTTCCAGATTATTTATTGAATTCTCATGTATTTCTATAATATTTATTCTTTCTGTCGCAGGATTTAATAATTCTTTGAAGTATTGTTGCCATCCTTCCAGTATTTGTTTTCTTTCTGATAGTATATTGCCGTCTTTATCTTTACATACTAATGTCATTGCAGAGGGTTGATTAGATAGAATTCTAACATCTTTATACAATTTTCTTGTATCCCTGTTTCTGTTTATTTCATTTATCTCCTTAATTTTATTATCCAGCCATTCTTTCTTCTGCAAATTCTATTGGCCCTTGTTCTTTTTTGTTGATAATTATCCAAATTTGCTCTTGTTCTTCTTATTAAGCATTTTTTCTTGCTTCATTCTTTTCCTGAATTGCTCTCTTGCATTCATCGTCCCACCAATGGTTAGTATTCTGTTCATCTTTAGATAGTTTAAATTCACTAGCAGCTTCTAATAACACCTGTTTTAAATTTTGCCAGTCTTGATTAATATGTTTCCTCTCTTGTTTCTTGTAACTTTGAATGTATTTTCTTTTGGTATTGACTAATTTTCTCCTTTTAGTTTAATGATTGTCTATCCAATTTATGTTTTAGGGTCTGTCTATTTTTGTCTATCATTAGCTTGTGTTTGATTTTGATTTGTATCAAGAAATGGTCCGGATCACAGTTATAACCTCTTTTTGACCTGACATCATGTATTATTCTCATTTTTTCTTTACTAACCATAACATGGTCGATTTGGTTTATTGTTTGTTGATCAGGGGATATCCACGTTCCCAGATGAATTTTCTTGTGCTGAAAGTTGGTGCTTACTAAAAACATATTATTACTGATAGCATAATTTGCTAGCACTTCACCATTTTCATTAGATATATTAGGTAAAGTGTGGCGGCCTATTGCTTGGCTAAATACGTTTTCTTTCCCTAGTTTGGCGTTCATGTCGCCCAGTATATTTATTAAATCATGTTTTGGTATTCTATCCTGAGTTCTCTGTAATTCTTCATAAAATTGCTCTTTAATTTCCTCTTCTTTATCTTCAGTTGGAGCATATATATTTATTAAAGTCATATTATGAAATTTTCCTTTTACTCTTAATTTGCATATGCGATCAGAAATTGGTTCAAAACCCAGTATTTTATTCATTACAGATTTTTGTATCATAAAACATGTTTCTGCTTGGCCTGTGACATTGGGATTACAGGTGTAACATATTGAGTATATATATTTCTTTATTAAGCCATGCCCTCTCCATCTTACTTCTTGGAGTGCAATTATTTGTATTTGGGAGCCCATAATTTGGTCCGCAATTTCTTGCATCTTCCCGGCTTTTAACATTGTGTTAACATTCCATGTTCCTATGTCAAACAGTTCCTTTTTTATCCTTTTGACATGCTTTGGTCGTCCTAAGGTTATCCGTCCATAATTTCTCACATTTCCTAGTTGAACTTTTTTTTTAGCAAAGTAGGTTTTACTGTGTGGAGGTGCTGGCCCCACGACAAACCCCCAACTTGGAGGGCCAGGATTTGTGTAGGGTTGTCTCCCCTAGACGGGTTGCCTTCACCATGGCTAAGGACTCCCATCCAGCCCCCAAGTATCCCTGAGGACGGGGCCCTTAACAGGTACTACCTCCCGGGCCAGGAGGACCTGTAGCTCACGTCGGCAGGGGCGCCACTCCCTGAAGTAGGACTGTCTCCAGAGAGAGTTCTTTTCAAATCTCGTCGAGTGTTAAGTCAGTATGTCATCAGACTGTACATTAATAGACGTACTTATGTATATCAATCGCACGGAAGATATACTATATTAACCTTTTAAAGCCTAGCGGTAACTTTACGTACCACCAGGTTTAACATTAAAAAATTCTACGTGGTGCCCACATTGCGTTTATGTGTTTTGTACGGATCTCAGAACAAACAGCAACTTTTGCCTTATAAAACATCAAGAGACTGGTTTTTATAACCGAAGTGGGGAGTGTTTACAGCGCGGTACGCACTGAGTCCTTATATAAAACAGATACGCTTCGTCTTTAAAGGTTAAAGTTGAAGAAATGTCATTTACGAAAGTTGTGTGGTACACCAAAACTACAGATCTGAGGAACTTGTGAATACGTTCGTATAAAGTTAGATGTAAGATTACCACACAAAGTTATTAGGAAGAGGTTATATCTTAATGGCTGTAAATATTAGTGAATTAGAATAAGTAGAATAGCGAAATCGTTCCAGGTAATAAGGTTTAATGGGTTGAACACTACAAGGAACGTGGTGTTACTGGGTGCAGCATTATGTGTATTGTACTACAGTGTCATGTATTTCTTGACAGAACTAATCAATATTACTCTCACAGTTACACGACATCAAAATTTTGGCGCAAAGAGATATTTTGGAACTTGATTTACAAAGAGTACTGTGTACACGATTTAAATGTATGTCCGTAACGTATTCACATGTCAAATTGCATATTGCTATGTTTAAATATTATGCTCGCACATTATATTTTCAAAAATTATGTATCATGTAAATGGTAAGAAAAAATCGATAACTGCAAGGAACGCGAAGCCACAACAAGAAGACTAAGTCATTGATTATTACATGGCACCATAGCACAGTTTAATAGGCCGTATGTGATGCCATATTGCTATGTAATTAACATAAGTATAAAATATTATGACTGTGTGTGTTTTGCCCAAATTATTCGTCACGAGAAGTACAGCGTAATATCTCAAGAATATTTTCACTTATTGATCACACAGTCATAACTAACACTTCGCTTTTTAATGCGTATACAGGTTACTGGTAGCCCGTATATGCATTAAATAGCAAAGTGTTGGTTGTAACTGTATGATTAATAAGATAAAGTGTACTTTTGTATCTGCACACCAACCGGGATGTTCAGTGTTAAAATTAGCATCTAAACTTCATGCCTTCTTGAGTTACAAGTATTATTATTATTATTATTATTATTATTATTATTATATTATTTAACTAGTGGGCCAGGGCCCCCTCATTATTGAGGCTTCGCGATCACACTCAGGCACACCACACTCAGTTGGACTCCTCTGGACGAGTGATCAGCCCGATGCAGAGACTTCTACCTCATAACATACAACATTCACAAGAGACAGGCATCCATGCTCCCGGCGGCATTCGAACCCACAATTTCAGCAATGTAGCGGCCGCAGACCTACACCTTTGATCGCACTGTCACCAAGAGCGGCGTTGAATGTTATTGCTAGCAATATTTTAGCTGTAATTACCGCGACATACAGTTTGTGTCTTTTTGCGCCATATCTTGTTACATAATCTGTGGCCTGTTGGCTGTGCCGTATTTTTCGTGGTTATCTCGTGAGTGCAGTAATTTTAGAAAAAAGAAGTAGTTGACATGAAATGTATGTTGTGATTTTCGCTAGAACTTTTATCTGGATCTTACGCACACGAAGAATTTAGCGAGATATTATTTTTAACGTGCTTAGGTCATCATGTGTGTAGTGCCCGGTATTTTTTTTCTGACTCTAACCAAGCTTTGTTTTCTGGGCAGAATTTAGTAAAAGTTTCAGTGCAAAATTTCACGAAACTCCTTCCATTGGATCCGACTTGTTACTTGCGGAGGGACAGACACGATGGAGTTAATTTCCCTCTTTGCAACTTTGCGAATGCACCTAAGAAGTACATCAATTCCATGCAAACTAAGGCTGGTGGGAATCATCTGTCCAAACCTTGTAAGTGCAAACGCTTTTAAAGTACACATGCAGACTGTCTTCAATAATCCCTGCCTACGGGTATTCCTGCTTCTTCTCAGTCTTCAGATTCATCATGCATAGCGCCTGTTTCTAACTCGGATGTTCACACGTCCATTAAGTGCCTACGACATTCAAAATCCTTTGAACTTGAGGATATTCACAGCTTTGTGATAAAGGGTTGTTCGGAAGCCTTTACACATAATTTTAATTTCTTCTCAACGGTAGGTTTTTTCGATGAAAATTTCCTAGTATATGAAGGCAGTCTGCAGTTATCTCTGTTTTAAAAAAAGGAGACAGTAGCTCAGCAATTATCAGTAACTTTGAATTTCTTATCCGTGACCACGTTTCTCCTTAGTTAAAATCCACTTTATTTCCGTGTCACTATGGATTTGTTGAATATAAAGCTCCTGTCACCAATCTTGTTACATATCTTTTGTTTTTTTATCCCCATGACTTATTCGTAGCTCCAAGTTTATGGCATCTTCTTCGACTTTGGCGACGCTCCTAACCTTGTTCCACATGCGTTTCTTCTTTGCAGACTTAATGATTATGGGCGATGTGTTTGTTACGTAAGTTGCTTTCGTGGTACGTACCTTGACCATCAGAATATCGCTTTTCGGTTCCTGTATGACTTTGCCATCGCCTTATTCATCAGTGTCTGCTATGCCACAATGTTCGGTTTTGGGACCATTCCTTTTTGCCATTATCTTTAATGACCTGTGTAAGGTAGTCAGATTTTTTAATTGTTTTCTTGTTGTTGATAACATCACTTTTTTCGAGAAATGAAGTCCCTGCATAACTGTTTCTTAGTTCGAGCTGATATGAAGTTTGTTCAGTAGGCTCAGTATTAACTATAACTGAGTTATTTCTTTCAAGAGTGACTTGCTCGTTTTTCAGTACAAAGTGCTTGAATCTTGTATTACACCCACTTACTCAAAGATCTGGGAGTAGTGAATGATCCCAAAGCTAATATTTACCATTGTGATAGTAATTTATTATTCTTTCTGGAGTTGTTTGGTTTAATTCAGAGTGTAAGATTTTCCTTTTTTATGTGGATAGCTTCTTGATGCTTCATTGTACATTAGTTAGATCTGAGTTAGAATAGACCTTTTTTGTGTGGAATGACGTTACTTCTGCTGACTTCAATACGCTTGAAAGTATCCAACGGAATTCCTTTTCTTTTTCTCTTCATCCCTTTTTATATCAAGCACATGTTTTTATGAAGTGTTTTAAATCACTTGAGATTTCATACCTCGAGTGTGTAGAGGCGCAATTTAAAACACGCTTTTCCTTATTGATGTTCAAATTAACTAAAATGTGCCCCTCCTTTTGGAAACTGTCGGCTTTCGTTTACCGACTCGAAAACTCAGAGATTTTACTTTGTTTACATGTGCGATGTTACATGTAGCTTTAAATCTAAACGCATCTGCTGCCCTTCTGCTAGATGCATATCAGTTGCTGTCATCTGCAGAGATGTTGGTGTGTTCAGGAAGAAATTGATTTTGCTGAATGATTTGTTAACTTGCATGTGTTAATTACAGGTGACAAAGAATTTTGTTGTTTTCTTCTTCGTGCTGTTACTAGACTATTTTTCTTTCTCACTTATTTTTTCCGTGTTTATTACTTTATTTTATTCTCTCACTTCCTCGAGTGGCGCTTATATTCCACGAGCCCTGGAAGAATTATGCAGCTAAGACTTATTATTCTGTTCATTACCATTATTATCGATATATTCCATTACATTTCGTGTTAGTGTGCTACAGTGTTATCTATTAGTGTTCTTAGCATGATATTATACACTTTACAATCGTGCTATTCTTAATGACCTGATTAGATGTTGACTCTAAATTAATATTGTGTGTATATATAAAGAGAAAACGCCGATTTGACAGTTAGCAGCAGCTTGGTGTGTTGTTAGTGAAGTCAGAAGGAAAACAGAACATAAAACACATGACGAACTGGTACCATTAAATCACTAGGTGCTACGATATGAGTAACGTCTAAACTAAGATAGGAAGGCGTTTACACAAGATAACAATTTCATCGTGGACGGTTAGGGTTTGACATATCCGAAGAAGCGGTAAAGCTGGCGCTTGCAGCCAGTAAGAATCGAAAGCCAACGGGACTAGGCGGCGTTTACTGATAAAAGTTGAAGGGTGGAGGAAGTGAGAGAGACTGCTTAGGAAAGTGTGTAGGAAAATTACGCAAGGAGGAAAAGTACCAGATCGATTTAAGTTAGGATACGTAAGCTCAATACATAGGAAGGGAGATCGGAGAATCTGTTCCAGTTACAGAGGCACATGTGTAACAAACTCAATAATTAAAACATTTGGCAAAGTAATAAAATATGGTCTGGAAAATGAATACATCAATGTAGAAGAGCAGTGTGATTTCACGACAGGAAGATCATGTGCAGATCATAATTTTAAGTTGATGCAAATCGTGCAGAATTGTCAGGACAAACCTAAACAAATCGGGTTGGTATTTATTGACGTTGAAAAACACATGACAGCGTTCCAAGGAAGTTATTGTGACAGGTACTAGAGCAAACATCCGTAAGCCCCTGCGTCATAGACGTGCTCAGTACGGCACCCAGTTGTTGCGACATGATATGAAACTTCGGAGGGACTGCTTCACTAGCATCGCGCGTATTGTATTATCGAAAAAAGGACTTTCATCTTAAATAAGGCCATATTGCCTGTAAATAACCGTATTAATAATACTGACACAAGAATGCAGTCAGAGGTCATTTTATGTTATATCTTTTTAGCTTGTAGGTAACTTATTGTGTTTTTTATCTTCCAATTGAGCCTGAATATCGAACAATACAGATAACCAAATCTCCGGTTAAGTTAAGTAGTATCAACTGAAATTATATCGTTATGGCAGCCAAGCAAATGACGTTAACTGCAGTCAGTGACGTGAGTTCGGGTTCGTAGATTGAATGTGTCTCACAACAAAGTTCTGAGACCTCGGGATAATGAAATGACAAAGGAATGGATAAGATTAGATAATTACTTCGAACATCCTGCTGCCACCTCTCTTTTAGGAACAAATATTTTCCTAATCTATTTGTTTAGACTTCCTGTCAATCTCTATTCCTTCCTTAGGGCAAGCAACAAAGTTTTACAGCCACAAAACACAAACTCATCTTAAACGAAACATGGATAGGACGGTATTATGTCTTTAGCGCGAAACCTTTTATAGTGGCGATGATTTGTGCAAGAAAGGTTATAAAACCACCTTCATTGAACGGAAAGTGTCTAATGCGGAAACGTAAAGCGTGTAAAAGATTTTAACGGAAAATATTACTTTTATGTAAATTTCTTTCGTACTGTACTTTCAGCATGACGTTACCCTTTCCTGTTCTTGTTACTGGTCCTGAACGTTCGACCATCCTACCACAGATATTGTCATGATCATAGGGTTTAATTTTTATTTATATTTTTATTTTTAAAGTAACGCGATGATTTAGGTGAAGTCCCGATATTAAAATTAAATTTGATTTCGTTATGTCTCAACACTATTTATAAATCCACTTTCTCGTAATATCATCAGTTTGCTATTGTACTGTGTTGCTCTGATCGTATTCTGCGATTTGTGGTCTGCTTCGTCATTATAGCTTACAAACTTCAAGTGCCTTTAGTCATATGTTGTGCACTGATTCTAATTAAAATAAAAGGCCACGAGCTAATTTTTTTTCTGACCTTTGTGGTCTGCCATGACCCGTATTAGCAGTAGAAATATATGTTGCTTTTAAAATGCTTAGCTCATCTCAGTCACTGTTAATAACATTTGTACCTTACGTAAAACGTAGGATGTATAAATATTGCTTGACGTATTTTTCGAAGGTTTTGTGCTTAAAGAAATACAACGAAGAAATATGTACAGTTATGTGTCTGTGCACTGTGACTTAAGTATTTTTTGTGACAGCGACAGATTTATGTGTTTATTAGTACCCATCTAGTAGTTACAGACTTAAAACTCGTCAAGGCACTTTCCTGGATAAAGTGAGGTCATTATCACTGCGAACTGCTTAGTGAGTGATAAGAATAGGAAGCCGATGCGCGTTGCGACAACTGTTGGCATTTCTCGGTAAGGAGTCACTACGAGATAAACGTTATTACCATGTCTTATTTACGGATATGCAGCAATAGCGAGGGCTGTTAAGCTGCAATCATTCTGGACCCTTTAAAGTCCATTCACAAGACACGATGTGTACACGACGAGTACTGCTGTGTACTTAAACGATATGTGGTCCAGGATAGCTCAGTTGATATAGCGACTCTATAGGGGTGGACGGTCCGCGATCGAATCCCGGTGGAAGCGAGATTTTCCACACCCGTCCAGGCCTGATCCTGCCGCCTGGATCATAGAGGCCTACTTATGTATAACTTCTCGAATGCAGGCAGTGTTCTCTAAAAACAGTACCTTCCTGCTGTATCAATTTGATTATTGTAAGTGAAACGCAGTGTCTGTCATGTAAAAGTAGAGGGTAAATGATGTAATAATAAAGGCAACCCTCTGCTATGCGACTGTAAATTGTACACTGCTTACTGGCAAAGTTATGTCTTCTGGTACGTCACTGATTGACATCACTGGGCCCAAGATCTGGTCTGTAGGAAGGAGAGTCCGTATCCTCCTATCCGCAGTGGTGTGACAGTCCAATGGCAGAATGAGGCAAAGTGATTTCCAGCTCGTTGGGCTCCTTAAGAAACACGCGGCTGGTAAGCGATTTACAGCAGAAGCCGACTTGAAGCAAGCTGTCACCTCCTGGCTTCTGACACTTGACGCTGGTTTCTTCTACGCTGGGATACAAGTCTTAATGCCACGGGGGGGGGGGGGGGGGGGGCAAAAGAATATAAACCCAGGCGAGAGGCGGTGTGATAGAAAAAACAAAGTAACAAAAACTACCGCGCCAA